>VNWX01003026.1:0-10938 GCA_009869905.1 Ceratophysella communis | reverse complement strand
CATTCAGTTGTACGTATGCTTTCATAAAATTAAACTGCTTTCGGGTACAACATTAGGTGTACCGAAAATTTCGATTCCCGGATCCATTAGCAAATCTAAATTTTCTCATGCACGATATTTGTAGAAACAGATTTGCAAATTATTTATTTTAATTACGATAATAAAAAATATAAGTTAAGTATGCGAACATTGTTGAATCCAGGCAATTTTTCGAAATTTTGTAAGATTAAAGTGTGAATGTAATTTTCAAAAGTTACTGGTCACTGGTCAAGGAGCAGCTATCGAAGCGATTGTTGAATCCAATTCCGATAATACCCTACGCTCGCGAAGACAGACGGGTAATATGGATCTTTAGCACAAGGTTCCAGTCCCCAGCTCACAACTGAAAAAAAATCTCGCAAGTTTAGCAGAATCTTTGATTTGGGAGGTAATTTATTTTAATATGGTACGCTTAGTTACCTCCTGCAAGATAATAATCTCCTTGTCCATTTCGGCAAACCAATGGTCCACCGGAATCGCCGTTACATGGCCCTTGCTTGTCCCCGGCGAAACAGGTCATGCCGTCTACAATTGGATTGATCTCTTCGAATTTCTCCTTGCAAATATTGATATCGACAGAAGATAGAGTCACTTTCTGGAGTACATCGGGGTATTCGACGCCGTTGTCGTTTCGAATATTTCCCCATCCAGTGGTGATGCAGTTGCCTGAAGGTTCTGACCCTGCAGCTGCCATGCTGATGGCTCTAACTTTGCTCGTGAAAGTCAGCGGAGTTGACAGGGTCAGAACTGCGATATCGTTTCGATAAGTTGGAGGGTCAAACTCGGAATGAACTTGAAACGAGGCAACGTTCACAACTTGCTCCGAGCCGTCAGGGTCGAAAATATAATGGGCACCGGCTACGATCTGCGGGAAGAATCAGCCATATTTAAATGGTAAAAATTGGATTCTCACTAGTCCTAAGTACTAAGTACCCACCACAATATCCGATGCCTGCAAATTCTGCAAGCAATGTCCAGCAGTGACAATGTGTCTATCGTCAATTATAGTCCCGCCGCAAGTTGGACTTGACATTATTCCAGAAGCTAAACGTTCCTGAAAGGATACTTGCCATGGAAATTCGCCAGGTGCAGCGTCACTGCCGCCAACGATCAGCGGTTTCACGCCGTTGAGCCAGTTCTTGGCGGTTGGAAGCAGTCGCGTCGTGTTCGTAGCTGGTAGACCTAAATTTTCAAATCAAAACCATCATTTTAACTTTTAACAGTGCTCCTTGCAATTGCAATTAGTTTTGAAAATTAAATTTTCAAATTACCTACCGTTAATCGGAATGAAAATACTCATAGAATAGAGCAAGGAGCAAATGCTGCGCTGCCATTTTGAATTCAGAACAGGTAATAATACGTCTTTATTGATCCGTGACACTTTCTAAATTAATTAAACCACTTTGATTCGTACAGGATTGACAAATTCAAAGTGACTAATTTAAAATCTGAAGCACTTTATTGTACCCTTATATAAATAACTAAAACTACGGCAAGAATTTCTGGCTCAGCTCGACAAGAGCACTGCGCTACAAAAGCTCTTGTCTGTCTAGTAAAGTTGTTGGCGTAAACAATGGTTGAATTACAGGAATTTCAATGATATCAATTACACCTGTGATGTTTGAAGTGATCTGTAATATCATGGTATCAATTTGGCGACAAGATCAGAGACAAATATTTTAACTTGAATGCACGCATGGTGATAAGCTTTATTTGCCGTTTATCACTGGCACACTCCGCCGATAAATAATTGCCATGAATTACCTACGTCAAGTGCTAGCCGAGTATGATCGACTAAAGCTCGATTACGTTTTATTGGATACTGGAAAATGGCTTTGTTATGCTCGTTTGTTTTTGTTGACCTTTGTTTGTACAATTATTTAGGCTTGTTGAAAACGGTAATACCGCCTCAATCATTGTCGTCAATAAACGTTTTTCTGGGAAATGAAAACGCAATGTTTTGGGTTGTTGATCGGGAGAATGCATGCCCGTAATACGAGCCACTAACCATGCCATGTATTTTAAAAAAAATTAACTGTCCATCAGATTTTTTAATTTTACACAAATTAATTGACATGCTACATTGCGTAATTGACTAGGTCATCTGCGCTTTCAAACAAATTTCAGGATGTGGAAAGGACACGGGAAATCCAATCCGAGAAATATGCCACACTGGTAAATACTGAAGGGTAGTGAGGGTTTTGGGCACAGGGCTCCGGTCCCCAGCTTACTACTGCATTAAAAAATAAATTACTGTAATGTATTTCGAAATTATGAAATATTAAAAGTAGTACAATCGATTAAACTTTACCCCCTGCTAAGTACTTTTCGCCGTTTTCATTTTTACAAACAAGCGGACCTCCAGAATCACCCTATTAAAAATAAAAGTTGGCATTGTTTCATACAATTCTTCAGACCTTCGAATCCGTACCGAGTTATTCAATTTATATCAATTCTAACGACTAACCCCGCATGGCCCCTTGAGATATCCCGAAGCACAGATCATTCCAGGGGAAATCGGATTGACCTCTGCCAACCGATCAGCACAAACAGCATATTCCACATATTGTAATGTGACCACTTGCAGTTTTTCTGGGTACACAGGTACCCAAGCGTCATTCCGTGTGTTGCCCCATCCTGAGGCCTTGCAATTTCCGGAAGGGCTAGTGCCTGGGTCAGCCAGCTCAATTGCTCGTACCTTGGAGGTCATATTGAGAGCTGGTGACAGGGTCAGAATGGCGATATCGTTCGTGTAGTTCCTGCCGGTAGGTAACAAAAATGCTGGTCAACAAGATGTGTCAACCACTCGATTCTTAAGACGTCTATTACTTACGGATATCCGGTAGCATCTGGATGCATTAAGATGTTTGAAACTCCGACGATTTGCTCGGTGCCATCAGGATTGAAAATATTCAGCGTTCCAGCAACAACCTTCAAAATTAGATATTCAGATTTGCCCAGCAGTAATTTTCAAAAACAATACCTACCTCAAACATTGATGCATTCGATGTACTGCTGAAACAATGAGCAGCAGTCAATACATGATTCCGGTCGATTATGCTTCCACCACATATTTTTTCGGCTACTACTGGCCCAAACGATCGGAGCTGGAGGGAGATCTGCCACGGAAATTCTTCCTCAGCAGCATCATCGCCGTTAATTATATAATTGACCAAGTTTTTTGTTAATGCTGCTCGGATTAATCCGGTTAATCCTGAAAGATTAAAAGGGGTCAAATTAAATGAAAAACTTGATTTTCAATACTGTTTTTAAATTTACCAAAGGCGTTAATAGCCATAATTAAAAGTAAAAATCCGTGCATATTGCCGCTGCGACCTCCGTCTTGAATTCTTAGTCGACTTCTATGCCAAACTGAGCAGGAGAGATTCAACACGTTTTAGTTTAGCCAAGCATCGTTGACGCAATTATCCGAATTTTTATCAATTTGTCCTATTATAAGAAATTGTAAATCCATGCATACTACGTCAAGCTCTCACCGACACAGGTAAAGGAATTAAGATTACTTGAGCGAAAATCAATAATATTTCCGATATCTCTGAAGTGCAATCCGGATGAGGATGAGGTTATCAGCAAGAATGCAGTGTTCGGCACAATTGATTAAAACCGAAATGCAAAGCAATTCCGAGAATTCAAATTTGACGTAATTGTAAGTCTGTGTCATCATTATTACGGTAATATCAAATGTGTGTAAGGCTAAATTGATGAATTTCCGGATATTTGACATCAATTTTACTTGGTTTTATTAATTTTTTGATGAGTCGCTTCAAATCCGGTTGAAATTTCAGTGGATAAAACGCAACACCATGGGAAATTGCACGAGGCCTACTTGAGTGACCCGTGTGGTAACAGAGGTCATTGAACCTAGGGCTCTTGATTCAGTATATCGTTACGTTAGTGCACCTTCAAGCGTCGCGCGTCGTCGTAGCCAGTTTGCTGTTACTTGCGATTCACAATCGACGCAATGGACGAGCACCAACCGACGACGCGACATGTCAAGCAAAACCTTCAGTCATAATCTGATCTTCGGTGGAATCAGATCGTTTCCCTTTCTTCCTCGAGCCAGCTCATCAGGATCACAGGAGCCCTTAGCTCTTCATCCGGCATAGTTGACTAAAGCTGGGTACCAGCCAAAATGGACCGTGACCCTCGGAAGCCGAAAATTCCGCCATTACCCCCGGCTCCTCCGCCGCCGCAACAAGGTGCAGGTACTGCAAGTAGAACAAGAATTCCACCGCCGCCGCCTCCTCCCTCTGGCTCAGGATCATCGCAGCCTCCTTCCAGGACTAGGATCGCTCCACCGACCCCGTCTACAACTGACCTGAGAAGTACTGGTGCGCCATCCAATACAAACCTACCTCCGCCCCCTGCAGCGGGTTTGTCGCCGACGGATAGCGGCTCGGAATCTGTGCCTCCGCCACCGCCGCCATTGCCTGTGAAAGGTAATTCGAAACCGATGGGTCGCAAGGGTTCAGATAGTAAGACTATCCCGCCACCTCCGCCGTTGCCAATGGAAAGTGGCTCTAGCTCTCCAGCTCCTCCGCCAAGCACACCAAAGCGGATCGGTCGTCGACGGTCAAACGGTGGAACAGGTATACCTCGGCTGCAACCGGGAGGTCAGGAACAAAATTCTGAAGCAGGTACCAGCGGATTACCAACGCCACAGCCACCTAGTGCTCGACGTTCATCCGGATCCGGCATTGGACAAGCACCGGAAACATCAGGACCCCGGCGTTCATCGCTTAGTTCCGGGAATTCACCAACGTTGCCATCTGGGACAGGCACACCAGCAACCCGACGCACCTCGGTACCAGGCTCTGGACTACCTGTGCCACCCGTACCACCGTCACCAGAGATTAGCGGTCGAAGGCGTTACTCCGATTCCAGTGCGTTACCACAGCCCTCTCCTTCGGACGCCAATGGAACTCGGCGTTATTCAGAGTCCCAACCGCGAGCTGCGTTGTCACAATGGCCCAGTGAAATTCGGCGACTTTCAGCTTCCAATGCTGGAGCACCGCCATCTTCCCCAACCCGCGGCACGCCTACCCCAAACGAAAGTTTGGGCAGTATTACCCAGCTCAACGGAGCTACGGTAAGGCGATCAAGCATTCCAGTGGGTGCGGCAGGTGCTCCAAGTCAAGGAGTTGTTGCAGTAGGATCAGCTGCAGGGAGTCCTTGTGCCGTCCCAAGCACGGCACCTTCTAAAGCTAAGGTCAAAAAGCCGCCGAAGGTGAAAAAGAGTAAACACAAGGCGAATTACTCGATTCTTATGAGTGGAACCGAAACGGAATCTGAGGCTTCTAGCGTGAGTATGAATATTTATACTGGTCTTTCTGTCATCGCCAGTTTATTAATATCCGGTTTTCAATGAACAGGTCGATTCTGAGGTTGTCCGGAAAGTTTTCACAGACTTGACTGAGTTCGAAGAAGAGGTTTTCACAGCCGTCAAAGCCGGGGACAGTGAACAGTTCTTTGATTTAGTTCAAAGCGAGTCCTATTCATTCGATTATAATATCAGGAATGTTCAAGTAATCCAATTACTAATATTTGCCATACCGTTATTGCAAAGATGATTTCTACTCCATGTAAATTTGCAGGGCTACACAATTCTGCACATTGCCATACGACGCCAAGACGAAGATCTCGTGGATGATATTCTTAGCGAATCCGGAAATAAGATCAAAGGTTTCGTGATGCGAGACTGCCTTCTTCATGCCGTTGAAGAAGATCATATGGAAATTGTGATGATGCTTTTGAAGAACATGGAGGGGCGTGGTATTGACGAAAAGAGGTTTCCTACTCCTCCGACGTAAGATTTGCGACCCTTCTAAAAGTGAATAGATTTAAGTTTAAATATGTACCCTATTCATGATTTCAACGACAATAGGGAACCACCGAAAGACTTCCTGGCTTACCGTCGAGCAGTTATCGACGCTGAAATAGAATACTACAACTCGGCCTTTGACGCAGATACCACGGCACTGCTTCTGGCAGCTCATCTGGACTCTTACCAGCTCGTGGAGCTTTTCATGCAACGAGGGTACAGGCTAATAGCCCCTCATACTGACAAAGATCATACTAAACATCGACCAGCTTCTCAATGCAGCGAGTGCCGGTAATACACGTGAAATACTGCTAACACGTTTACGTTATAGGATAACCGTTGAGCCATTTCAATTCTGCAGATACCTGGACCCGATTGCCAGAGGGAATCGAATACTGCACTACTATAAAGCCATTTACAAGCCGGCTTATCTCTGCTATCGTGCATACCATGAAGACAACTGCGACATAATTCTGGAAGCTTTCCATGGAATTGAGGAAATAAGAGCTGTAAAGTTCTTTTGAATATTTCAGGATTTCATGACCTCTAACTATTGGTTTAATGCCTGTTTCTGGTGTCTGCAGTTAGCTAAACTTGAGAGCGAACACTCTATGGAGTTTAAGGAAATCGAGGAGGAAATTCAGGATTTCACTTGCTCAGTTCTTCGTGAGTCGAATCAATGGTTGATATTTGGTAACTGAACGATTTTCAATAGGTAATTGACTGGTACTCTTTTCAGAACAATGCCGGAGTAATGACGAAGTCAAGGCACTTTTGAGGCGACGAAGCCCGACGAATGACATCACTGAGCGGTCTCACTATCCCAGACTATCGTACGCCATTTTGCTTGATCTGAAGGATTTTGTTTCTCATCCGCATACACAGCAGGTAAGGACATAGTAAGATTTGTTCCCCCGGGAAGTTCTGGCTTCCGATAATCTTCATCATTTCTTAGATAGTGTATCAATACTGGGCTGGAGAAGGTTGGCCATCATGGCGGACGATGGGAGAGCGTATGCTGGTATTCCATTGCATCGCCAGGCTTTTCATATGGCCATTCCTGGCCATTGTGATGCTCTTCATATCGCCGCGAAGCAAGTTCGGAGGCCAGATCGCCGCACCGGTGAGCCGCTGTATGAGCTCAATGGCTTCGTACATCATGTTCCTGGGATTCGTCACGGTTATCAATATAACACCCAAAGATGTCGGAGATCGTGGGCCACCGAAAACAGGTAAGCCAAGGACAGCCATAAACTGTCTCGTAGCCGTTTTGGTAATCGATTTATTCTTTCCTTCAGGCTTCGAATGGGCCGTTGTAGTCTGGACCTTGGGTCATACCCTTACCGCAGCTCGGCAGTTTTTACAAAGACCAAAGTCGTATTTAAAAAGTGCTTGGGGTTATTACGACTTGACGAACCTCGCCTTATACTACGCCGTTTTCACTTTGTGGATCACCACGTTCTTCAAACATGTTCGAATACATTATTTAAATTCTCGTCTGAAAACACGTCATATTTAGAAATAATCATTGAATTTTTAGAGAAACCAAGTATACATTCCCCGGAAACACTGGCCTAAGACAGAGCAGGCCCTGATCATGGAAATTCTATTTGCTTTCGCATCAATCATGTCCTATGGCCGGCTTCTACGACTCTTCGAACTTAACTACACTTTAGGAGCACTCATCACGGCCGTTGGTAAAATGTCCAGGGATATTGGAAGTGTACTGCTCTTCTTTACGGCCGGAATTGCGGCGTTTGCACTAGGTACGTTCTTTTGATACCGGTAGCCCAGGCTTAAATCATGGTCGATTCTAACCAACGATGGCTCTTCTGATCATAGGCTTATCTCGACTGTATCTACCGTACACGGATTGGAAAGGAATTGACAATAGCACTGGTAAACCAGAAGAAACGACCCAGTCTAATAGTTTCATAACCTTTGGCTATGCGGTCGAAACACTTTTCTGGAGTATTTTTGTGATGGGTGACAAGGCCAATACGGAGATTGTTACCACGAATATTTCATCGGCACGGAATCACAGCACGGTGTCGGAGTCGCATCTCGGCTTTACGGAGTTTGTTGGAACATGGGTGTATTATTGTAAGTTAACGGCCAAAAGTAATTGGCAACTGAGATCCTAATGTATTGAGTAATCATTATGTTGGAATTCGGATCATTCTATCGTAGCATTCCATATCCTGTCGGCCTTAATCCTGATGAATATGATGCTGGGTTTGATGGCGAATACGTATGGGCATATTACCGGTGATGGAGCTGGAGAATGGATCTTTTCTACCACAATTGTATGATATCTCAGTATTAAAATGCTATGTTTCAGATTAATTATGTTCGGTCAATGACGCCCATTTGACATTTGACAGATTCGTTTATCCTACGCTCTGGATTTCATCAATCCTTCTCCGTTAAACATGATTCCAACGCCATACTGCATGTTCGCGCTATTCTGCCCGAAGATGTGCCAACGAAAAGCAGTAAGTTCGGAATATTTCAATTTAATTTAATTGATTCGAACTCTGATTTTCGAAACTTGGAATTTTCCAGAAAGCCAAAGAAGAAGATATTCCATATCACCCTCTGCTGAAAACCTTGATCCAGCGTTACTTTCGAGACAAAGCCGAAATTACGCAGACCCAAGATGCGACCAGTCATGATGCACAATCCCTTCAAGAACAAATTGACGAACTGAGGGACGCTATCCGAAGTCATGACATGGACGATGATGAAAAACCATTAATCAAACTCGAAACTGACACGGAATCTGAGCCAGAATTCGAACGGCGTGAAGTGAAGCCGATCTCCGCATGGGAAGCAGTACTAGCTGCTAAATTGAAACCGCGGAGCTCCGGATCGAAGCCGGAATTGATGGAGGGGAAGTCGACCGATGAGGGAGATGAATCCGGGAATGAATCGGATGTCGAATCTGATGCTGGATCACAGACTTCGCGGCTGGCAACGCCCATGACCCCGCAGCCATCATCAGCCAGCGCTGGGACCCAGCCTCCACGCCGAGATTCGAATCCAAGAACAGTCCATTTCGCGGAGAACATTTAAAATACGAAAAACCTAAATAATTACCAGATATTCTCGAATCGAAATAATTGTGATTATCTAAAATCTAATAAAATATACAATTGAGTGCTACGCTTAAAATTTGATCCACGTTTGACAATGACGCCTATCAGATTCTAAATTTTCTCAATAATTCGAGTTACATTACACGATTAATTTTATTAGTTGACAAATCGCTAAAGAGATTGTAATCCTTACGTTACCAGAATATGTGCGTTACAACTGCAACTAATAACTAATTTTAAACGATTTTAAATCTAATATTGACATGAAATACATATTGCATTAAACGTTGAAGTTATATCTCGATACTGTGACAGGTGCGCTAATTGATAAGATAGATAACCTGAGATTTGACATAAAATACTGACCAGAAAAGAGGTGTTCATATTAAGTACAATAGTTAACTAGAAATTAGAGGTTATAAGCCACATTTTAGAAGGAATGTCCATAACACGACTAGCGAGAATAATTAACCAATCAGATTTTTTTCTTGAAAGGAATAAGTAGCTCTGCCGAAAGAAGTGAAGATTTCAACGATAATCATTGCGTTGATTGCACCAAAATGTCCTGTTTACAAGAAACTGCATAATTAGATACTGAGCAAGTATTCAATTTTTATAGTATTTCAAGCATACCTTTGTTCGCACGCACGAATGACGAATTCTTGCAATTAATCATCATCATCATCATCTGATGGGACAAAGAGCTCATTTTCTTCCAAAAAGCTCGCAACATGCTTGCTAATTGCAGCTCCCAAAAATAACCCGACCGTGACGGTCGCACCGATGCCCAGCAAGCCCACAGCTTCCTTTGATGGATCCGGAAGTAGGGCTCCAGAAGGTTTAGTTGTTACGTGACGAATTCCCGAATTGACGACATTCTGGGTCTGGGTCGTCGTTTGTGTAGTAGCTGAAATTATTTTTCTTGGAAGTTGTGAAGCTACGCTGGATCGAAGTATTGCAGACATCTTGAGGTTCAGATGAGATGATTGATGACGCCAGGCAAGGAATTATCGTTTGTGTAGTAGCTGAAATTATTTTTCTTGGAAGTTGTGAAGCTACGCTGGATCGAAGTATTGCAGACATCTTGAGGTTCAGATGAGATGATTGATGACGCCAGGTAAGGAATTATATTGCTCCAGTTAAATAGATTTAGAATTTAACGTAGGTATCAGGTAGCTTGTCTTCTAGAAGTGTGTTTTATGTTATTCAACCTGAAATTATTGGAAAAATTGAATTATTGTAGAGAATTTCATTTATTGAAAACTCAAATTTGGAATAAAATTAATTTAGAATGGCCGCCGTTCTTAAATCCTAATTACATTTTAAGTAGAAATTAGCCCTTAAATTTAGATGTAGTTAGGTAGGTAACTCCTCTTCTCCTGTTCATTGTGCATCTATGAGTTAAACTTCAGTACACACACACACACAATTTCTAAGCCCATTATACCTAAAAAAATTTAATGAAAAACTTACTCGATCGTCGATCACTATAAATTTCCTGTTTTAACTCGTGATTCCAGTTAAAATTCGGTGATAATTTTGTATTGCTGCCTGCGTGGACACTGACGTCCGAGATCCGATCAAATTTATGCGCAATTACTTAAATAGTTATTTAGGATTAAGTTAAAGCCAATGACACAATAGTTACCTGCAGTGAATAAACTTATTGATCCTTTATTTAAAACTTTGTGCATTTTTGTGAGTGGCGTAGAAGCTACACAATGCGAGACTTCGGGAAGTTCAAACCAATCAATCCGGCTTGGCGTTACGCTTTTCGTGAGTTGGAATCAAATGTACAAAAATTTGTTTACAATTTAAAATTAACAATTATTAACTGCTAATTAAGCTCGGGTCAAGATTTCAGCATGAAGAAAGTTGATCTCAAGCTTGGAAAACGGGTCGAGCATCCGCTGGCCAAGTATAATTCCGCTGGACAGCTCTTCTGCCTTTTGTGCAATA
>VNWX01003025.1:0-10313 GCA_009869905.1 Ceratophysella communis | reverse complement strand
CGACCGACGACGAGCAGGAAAAATACAAGGCCAAGCTTTTCGGGATTTGGCGCTCGCTCACTCGCCGGATTCACTTTTCCTTTCATAATGACGTCATGAAGTGCGTCATCGGGTCTCCCAAGGCGTCACTTTCGGCATCTTTGGCTTATGCACTTGACAAGTGACACTTGATAAATCATCGGATCAAAAATCAACAGATCAACTTCCTTTCCACACCGAATTCGGAATTAAGACGCTAATTCATATTTAATCTAGTACTGCATTTCATATAGCATTCGTGGTTTTGCATAATGCTGCCCCAGTGCCTTAATGCCCTACGCACGCACTTGAATTAAGTAACAATAGACTTGCATTTTTGCTAATATATCAGTTTCGGCAAATTCCTATAAAACCCAAAATTAAACTATGAACTTTGGAAGCACACGGCATTAGACATTGGATTAGTTAATCAAAGGCTGCGTGGAAAAAAAATTCGAGCATGCATGACTGACTACGGACAGAAATTGACACTGTTTTATTTAAAAGTTATTTAAAAGGAATTACAGTTAGGCATGTTAACTTAACCTTGCTTTGATTGACCAAGGTAGCATGACGGCAATGAGTTCACACATTAGCCGTACAATGAGATAGAAAAAACAATTGTCTCAAAGTCTATCAAGTGCTCTCTGAGCCTAAGCCCAAATTCACTTTCGATATAATGCGGCTAATGGCTTCATAATATGTAATTGACTTTATGTACAAAATACATTTTCTGACTTAACATTTAAACGTACGTGTCTAATTTTAAGTGCTAAACTGAATCGGGAAGTGTGTTCCTGAGTTGCATACATGACTATATAGCCTCGAAAAACGTTAAAAAAATGCCAGAAATAGGAATATCATGTCAATTAATTGTTGATACTGCCGACCCTCTACATCCACGGCATGATTTAAGCAGTTTTTTATGTTTTACACCTATTTCTTCTAATCTTAATTTAGATCATTGGCTCGACTGACTTGGTTTGGGGTTGCGGTGACAGGTTCCGAGTCTATTCTTGGGTTATAGCATATACCATTGCGATTACGTTGTTTCGTTCGTATTACGGACTCGATTGCATATTACAAATTCACACAAAGCACAGATCTAAATTCCTCAATTTCAGGTGCATTTATTACAATTTTCAATGTGAGAAAAATATCGAGACGCCTCTGGGTAGAACTATATAAAAGTGCCCAATTGTTTCTGAATAGTCACTCAGCATCTTATCAGTAATCAGCTCAGATCAAAAGCAAATAGTGCTCCCGCAGTGTTTCAATCCAGTCAAATATCAACATGATGATCAAAGTGGTCAGTTTTTTAATAATTCAAAAATTTTAGTGATTTTTGGAATTCTGAAATTTGAATTTTTTATTTCTCCAGGTTCTTCTCGCTGCCCTCGCAGCCATTGCCTCAGCTCAACCGATTGGAGGCGGATACGGAGGTGGTTACGGACATGGACACGGATATCATTTGGGCTACGGATTCGTCGCTGCTGGTGGACATGGGCATGGATATGGACATGGACATGGTGGACACGGAGCCGTTGCTAAGGTCAATGTCGAGCAGAACCCCCATAGCTACCATTACAACGTGAGTCAAATTTTACCATTTCTTAAATTTTAAAAATCATGCCGCTGCTTCGAAATTTTAAAAATATTTTATTTTTTATTCACAGCTTCATGAACATGGACCCCATCACACCAAGTACATCAACCAGGGTGCCAGCACCGCTCACGGCGGATACGGTCATGGTGGATACGGTGGATATTAAATACCATTCTAAACCTGACAATTGCCGGACCCATGATACAAAACCTACCAAATTGTTTAAACCAATTATCCTGAAAAAGATTATACCCATTCAGCGGAATATTCATAATTTTACCATGTGCCTAATATTTGGCTATCTGAAGCTATTAGAGTTGAAATCAAACGAATTTCCGTCTGTATTATCCTAAAAGATATTCTGTGATGTGTGCCAACGTCTGCCGCCTGGCACTAACTACTAGATTAATCAATATTCTATATTTTTATAGTAAATAAATGCTGAATATAACAAAACATCGTTCCATGTATTTTTGAAAATTATTTCTTGCAGCACTAGAACTACTAGCCTGTAATTCATTAATATTTAACCATAAATTGTGGCTTATTTTATATACAGATTATTCGCGATAGGAAATCTAAAACCGAATAATTAATTATATGTTGAATACATTCATTAATTAAGGTTAAGCCCAACTTTGACTCTAATGAAGTTGCATTTTTCTGACGCCAAACTTTCAGATTGCAGACGCCAGTTGTTTTTCTCCAATACTACAGAACTAATAATTAAATTAGGTTCATTAGGTAGGCTTTCAGCGATGGAATAATAGATGTGTGCAATTTCTAGAACCTTTAAGCTATTTCCATTGTCAAAAAATTTAAAACAAACGGAAAACAATATATTTCATGTAATAAACGTAATATTTCAGGCAGATTTGACTCTATATTAATTCGAGAACTTCCAAGCAAGCCAACTCATACCCACACATAGATTGTTAAAACCAAATGCTATCTTTAATAATGCCAATAATCGTAATCGACTCGAAGCACTAATTAATTACCCGCTTAGCGTTTAATTACGTATTGAAAATTGGTACAGTACATTGGTACATTGGTACAAGTGAAATCCCCAATATATAAAATATAAACATAATACTCTTGGAAATGAATTCATTTTAAATATTTCAATTTGGATAGGAGGACTGCAATCTGCAATATACTCTAGTAGTTCTGCTGCATTGAAATTTAATTCAAAGTAAAATAAAATTACTCAGAGTGTATATTTTCATGAGAACTTCAAGAAATTCAAGGCAAATCACGTATTCGATCATTAGTAGAAAGTAGAATTTAGAATACACGATGCATCTATGTATATTTCCACCGATTTAAATTATTTAGATACATAAATTCTCACACCTCACACGGCTAATTACGAATCATTGCTGCCATACTTCGTAATTCTCTAATAAATCGTCAGATATCGTAATTCAGAATACAGATGCCACAAAAATAATGAATTTTTCGATTAGCGTACGAATATGTGTTACAAGCATATAATCCGAAGCAAATCTGGCCGAGTTATACACATAAATAGACATGCAAGGCTCACTAATTGCTTTTATCGATTAGATACAATTCCCATGTACACAAAGTAAATGCATGAGCAATTACAATAAAACCTAATCCATAGCCAACTATTATTTGTTTTTGATTGTAAAACAACAGAAAAGCTGCCATGTCAATTATATCGTGATTAACCTCAAAATCCTCAGCCCTTTGTTCACATCAGTGATCTGATCATTGACTGTATTACAATTACAAAAGTTGAACTACAATACTGACGCCTTGTTTACACACCTCCACGCTCCTGACTCTGTCAATTTGAAAATTAGTCAACCACTAAAACTGTGTCACTTTTTCGATGTCACTAAATTTAATGGCAATACTTCTTTAATCGCTTTAACCATATGCGCGTGCCCTATACGACATCCGAGCGCCACATGGAGCGATCGACACAATCGACACGTGCTAAACGCCAATCCATCAATTAAAGTCTCGTTTGCTCATGTTTCTGAAAATAGCTACCTAATTAAAAATCGAAAGGATTACCCACTAAAATGCCTAAATGATGTAACTGCAGCAGCACGGCTCATTTCGTACCTGATATACAGTTCTGACCGTAAAGGACGCGTTATACATGATTGCATACTATGCTCAGCATTGTTGTGTCTGACTTGAGATTAGATAAAGAAAATTCGCAATTTCCGTCCCTTCTAGTTAAACTCAGGTTAAGGCTGATGCTGCTAACTGCCTCAAACTGCATACTGCAGTTCAATTCCAATTAAATAAGTAAAAGAAAAAGGCACTTGAATTAAAATTACACAATTGTAATGCACCGTGGTGACTCACATAATCCACCGTAGGGACTTGATTCCACTACTGTCTGTTAATGTAGGGGTATTAACCTTTTCAATCGCATTTTTAGTATAAATACAAAATTACAATGCATTTTGAGTCAGCAGAGTCGAATTGGCACTTGACACTCGTCTGAAGTCCATTCCTACAGGAGGATTTGTTCATGATGGCGATAGCATGGCGGTCAAGAAAATCGGTATTTGAAGAAATTATTGAAAGTGTTTACCGAGTATTTATCTGTGTATTTATTTTTTTCAAATTCTGTATAAATTTTTATTTTAGTATTTTACTGTGGCGGCGATAGCGCTGGTCACTTTAGCGCTGACCCAGCATCTCGCTGAAGCTGGACATCTGCGTGGATACGGTGGCGGGGGTAAGCTTTTTTGGTTCCTTTTGGACCATACGTAATCGAACAATTGACCTGACACTATTCTAACTAGCTAACTAGGTATTATTTATTTTACGTTCTAAAATTATAAATTTAAATACAATTTCAGGCGGCGGAGGCGGTGGACACGGCGGATACGGTGGCGGTGGAGGTACGCACGCACAGGCTTAATTTTGAGAATTTGTAAAATTTCTTTTGAAAACCGGTATCAGCCCACACTGTAACGTGAGGAATGTCCATCGTTTTAACACACGGTTATTTCAAATTTTAGGTGGCGGCTACGGCGGTGGCGGTGGTTACGGCCATGGCGGTGGAGGCGGAGGTAAAATTCATAAAGCGTTGCTTTAAGTATGAGATTACGTTAAAATTGAAAATCCTATTTGTAAGCTAGATTAGCAGCATGATTTCAATGACTATTTCAGGACATGGCGGCGGCGGGTACGGCGGCGGCGGATATGGTGGTGGCGGCGGACGCGGAGGTGGAGGAAGTATGTTGTCTTATCTATGACTTATTTTAGTCCTGTCTGCGAAACTTGTGGATATCACCTGAAAGAGTGGGTCGTGGTCCTTTATCAGGAAACGCCACATATCAAAATGCATTCTGTAAGAATATTCTATTAAACTTTAATTCATTTTGCTAGGTTACGGTGGACACGGAGGTTACGGCGGTGGCGGTTACGGAGGAGGCGGCGGTGGAGGTAAAATTAATTCTAGCTTTGTTTTTTTCTCTAAAATTTGTTGATATACTTTTATGCCCTGTTTCTGCTTTCAGGTCACGGAGGCGGTGGATATGGAGGTTATGGCGGTGGTGGCGGAGGAGGTAGGACATAGACCATGAATGAGGGACTTGATCTCGTAAATGCTGGCAACTTTAGGTAAATATCATGTTTAATTCGCGCAGGTCACAAGGGAGGCGGCGGGGGTGGATATGGAGGCGGTGGGTACGGAGGAGGATATGGAGGCGGTAAAGGAGGGGGCGGGTATGGCGGTGGCGGTTATGGAGGAGGTAAAGGCGGAGGCGGCTATGGCGGCGGTGGTTACGGAGGAGGCAAAGGCGGAGGTGGCTATGGCGGCGGTGGTTACGGAGGAGGTGGCGGCGGCGGCGGAGGCTATGGGGGATACGGCGGTGGATATGGTGGACATGGAGGATACGGCGGTAATAGTGGTGGTGGTGGAGGATATGGAGGTAAATGAAAACTCTGAATTATTATATGGAATAATAAATTACATTATGATTCTAAAGTCTAAATTCAATTTTACTTTATCACAGGCTATGGGTATGGAAAGTAGAAACAACGCCTATAAAGTAACCTGGAAAAATTGCAATTCAGCCAAATTTCATACCTCCAACCCTATGCGTTATTTATTAGACAGCTACCCCACATCAGTTGATGCTCAATAAATATATATTTTTGTTATTTGCGTTTTGCGGCTAAATACCTTCTGATTCTGTTATTTTGCTTTATTCAAGCTAAGTTTGAGGGAATCTACAGCATCACAAACTAGAACTAATAAATACAACTGATTCATTTGGAAGATATCAACTGTTTTAAGTTTTAAAGTGGCATTAAATTGGAACCATAGCTCATTTTACACAATACCTACCTAAGTCAAAAGCTTGTAAAACTTTACCATTAAAAATCCTTGCTAAACCGGAAAAGTAAGACCCATATTGGCATGCGAGGAGAGTGCGATGCTGAAGTTCACATTTTTAAACCTGAAGCGAACCCTGAAGGGTCCAAAACAAAACAACCAGAAATATCTTGAAATCTGAACTCTCATCTTCTTTATCCCTTGGCCTAATGCTCGAAGGTTCGAAAATGATGCTTTGGGATTTCCAAGGACAGGGTAATGACCCAGTTTGTTTGGAGCTTATGAAGCATATTTTAAGATGTGGGGTGCTTTATGGTCACGTACAACAAAGTAACGGAGAAATGGCCTTGACCATCATTAAAGGCTCACAGTTTTCAGTTTCGAGAGACTTGATCTACCTACGGACTTTCCACAACACCAAGTACCCTAAAAAATGTTGTTGTTGAGATACTGATACTACCAAACCAATTCCAGGTTCAATGTAATGCAGAAGCAGTACATCTTAATTTAGCATAGCATTTTAACCTCAATGGGAATTTAGAAATGTCAAATCAGAAATTGGCATAAAAATTCAATACTGAAGATAGCCTTTTCTTTCCATCGAACTCCTCAACTTAAACCTTATAAAACCCGACCAAATCTACGGTGGTTTATAATTAGAGCTTTAATTGAACTTATAGTCGAAAATCTTTAGTCGAATCTACATGTTAAAATAGGTAGATATATGTCTTGTGTGTGCATGCATTAAAGCCTGTAACTCGTAGCACTTGTTTGGGTAATTCCGGAATTCAACTGTGTATGGATGTCATTTGTAAAGGCACACGTTCGTTCACCCTCGAAAGTTTAAGATGCCAAGTTCAAGGATTAACCGTTCATGAGTCCTTGACCAGTCCATCAAGGGCTCCAGCGTCCACGTCCGGTCCGGTAGCCCTATATAAATTGAACTGAGCCCTTGAGAATGATCCAAGTCAAGATCAAGCTTTGAACTAGAAACCCAGTCCTGTTTGCAGTCCTTGAAAGCAGAAGCGAAAGTACTCTACCCTGAGGAAGAGGAACCCTTGAATATTTTTTAAACAATAGCTGGGCGCTAAACAAAGCATCTCAAGACTTCCTCTAAAGATGCTGTCACATATCAGGTTGAAGAATTAAAAATCCGATTTAAGTATCAAAATTTATTTTTTTGATATGATAATAATTTCTGGTACAAACTGAGTGATTATAATTTCGAAATTTTAACATTTTTGAAACAGATCCATGTTCCTGGTTTTTGGACTTGTACTCATCCTGACATCCTTAATTCTTCCTAGCCAGTCAACTCCAGTGGACCTTTTGGAAGAGCGTGAAGGAAGATATATAGGCTCGATATTTGGATTCGTAAGCTAAATATATTTTAATTTCGAAATATTGCCAACCTACATGCAAAATGTATCTATGTGTGATCACAATTTTATAGAGTCGATTAGAGTTCCTGGAAAACATTTCTAGCGTTCCCGGAAAATCTTAGACTTAGAACGGCAAATTTAACAGCTTAATTTTTCATTTGATTTCAGTGCAGCGCTGAAGGGAAAATGTGCGGATCATCAAGTTACAAAAAGAACGATTGTTGTGGAACGCTGGTCTTATTTTTATTTCGAAATATTGCCAACCTACGTACCCAATATATCTGTGATCACATTTTTATAGAGTCGATTAGAAGTCCTGAAAAATATCTATAGCTTTCCCTTGAAGAACCTTTGAACTAGAACCAAATTTAACAGCTTAATTTTTCATTTGATTTCAGTGCAGCGCTGAAGGGAAAATGTGTGGATCATCAAGTTACAAAAAGAACGATTGTTGTGGAACGCTGGTCTGTCTCCTGGTCCCTGATCAATTAGGCTACTACTGCATGAGAGACCCTACCATGCCCTACCTCGGAGGTTGGTTCAGTGACTGGTAATTCCGGAAGTAGGAGCAAAATATCATCTAACCCTTCAAATAATTGTAATTCTGGTTTATAAAATTAGCTTGAAGGTCTCTATAGCTAGGTATTTTAATTGGTGATATACTATCGTTTTGTAAATTGTAAGTACAGATAATCTCTCTGAATTCTAATTATTGTCTCTCGCGTTATGAGCTATGAAATAAATGAATGTCTCTCGTCTTCGATCTTAGATTTTTGTGGTTTAGGAGTAAATATAATTATTTATTCGCTGTCAAACTATTATTTTAACATGCATTATCGGGCCTTCGGACTTACGCAACTGGTTTTATCGTATGGGCCTGTGTTCATTTGTAACGACTCATTTTATTAAACGGCTATGAAACATGTCTAATAATTTGGGCATACCGTGGCAGAAGAGTTGGTTGAGGAATCAAATTTCACCATCTCAATCTCAATAAACAATGACAATAAAGCATTTTGAAAATCACGTTAGGAAGGGCATCATTCCACATCCTTAGATATGGCCTGGTTTTAAGCATTTCGAATTTTTACCTGGGATTTCCAAACATGTAGGGTTTCTATTTTAAGCCTAAATCTTGAAGAATATTGAGCAGAGGCAATAGGTACTACGTAACTTATATAACAAGAATATGCCCTTGACCATTTTTAAAGGGTCCAAACTAAGGGATTCCCAATCCCAGCGTCCTACTAAACACGGAAGATCAGGAGCTCAAGGAAAATCAGAGATCAGAGATCAGTACAGTTTTTTAAGCTACTGAAACGGTCGTTTCGCTTCGTGCAGAGATAGATCACGGTTTTGGCATTTGGGGAAGATTTATTCTTCTATTTAAAAATTTTCTTGGGAAATTCTTCGCAAGTAACAATTTTTGTTCGCCTCACCTGTGGCATCCAGAATGCGTTTCAAATTCAGGTTAGTCTAATTAAACAACCGATCAATTTCCAAAGTTGTCTGTGGCTAAAACTACGCATTTTTAAATTTAAAAAATAGGTAAAGTTCACTTTTTTCTGATACAGAAACATGACTCTCCTGTTTGGTGTAATTCTGATGTTGGCCTGTGGATCTCTGAGTCTCGCAAATCCAGTGGATCTTCCGGTTTCGGGTTCGGACCCAGAGCAACCAAATGCAAGATATATTGGATCATTCTTCGGATTTGTAAGCGTGTAGGTAAATTTCACTTTTTTCTGGTACAGAAACATGACTCTCCTGTTTGGTGTAATTCTGATGATGGCCTTTGCATCTCTGACCCTCGCAAATCCAGTGGATCTTCCGGTTTCGGGTTCGGACCCAGAGCAACCAAATGCAAGATATATTGGATCATTCTTCGGATTTGTAAGCGTGAATTAATATTTTGTAGCAAACATGAAGGCAGATAATGAATCCATTGTAAATTCTGAGTTTAAAGAATTGAGGCGTTTTCTAAAATGATGAAAATCTTGTTTCCAGTGCAATGCTGAAGGGAAAATGTGTGGAAGCACGAGCCCGAATCGGAAAGATTGTTGCGGAACACTGGTCTGTCTTTTGATTCCGGATCAATTGGGCTACTACTGCATGAGAGACCCAACTATGCCTTACTTGGGTGGATGGCTCAGCGATTGGTAAAATTGGCAAACATGGTTTCAATCGAATAATTGGAAATATATGGCATCGCTAACGGACTTGATTCCAGACCTGAATAAAATAAAATTACGTATTTCGTAATATTTATGCATTTTTATTGCATATGGTAGGTATTTTTAAGCTTATTAACGTTCAAATATGGAAATATATGCCGTTTTTGATTCGATTATTCTTATTAGTTATTTATTAGCTTAGAAATTCATTTTAAATTCGAAGGAGACAGATCATCAGTGATTTTGATTGAATAAAAAATTTACTTAAATTCTCTTAAAATAATTTATGAGTCATTTTCATATTCTTTTTTCTGCTTGCATTGTTCATATTATTTTGATTTCACTCAAATTGACACGGATCGGATCTGGACTTGAACTATTTTCAAGAACATTAATGTCTAAGTATTTAATAAAATGAATACAAATTATTAAACGTTAATGGGACTAATAATTCTCATATTAATAACCTCTACATTTGCTCATAGGTTGTTGATGAAATTAGCCTATTTACTCATGTACGGATTAAGGATATTAGCTATTATTATAAAAGTCACATTCGCACAGGAGCACTATAGCTGACGAATCAGAGTCTTACGCTTGTCAATGGCCATTAATCATTGTTGTTAATTGCCTATAGTCACAAGATTCTTATTATCGATGGTCCCAATCCCAATGACTTTCCGGAACTATGTAGTGACCTCGTAATCAACTTCAATAAAATTTTACTTTATTTTATTTTAATTCTGATTCGCAGCTAATCCCAAATGTATTTTATACAAATGAATTCGGCATGCATTGTT
>VNWX01003024.1:0-10940 GCA_009869905.1 Ceratophysella communis | reverse complement strand
TCCGGCTTGATCTTATGCCTGTCCATGTACTTGATGAGTGAACAGCTGGTGTAATTTGTTCTCTTGAAGTCCTTGACTAAAGTATTGTACTCGGGCATTTTCCGAATATCTTCCCAGTCCTTTTCCAATGGAAATCCCATGACGTTGAAGATTCTATAGAAAATAGAAATAGCGATGCCTTAATATAATCCTTGAACAAGTGCAAATGAAATGCGTAGGCATTTAAATTAGATTAATGGGCTTGGTTATTTTTTCAGAAGTTTAGTTTAAAGTCATGTAAAACCAAGAAAAAGCAGCAGCAAACGACTGCCGAATAAAGATGATGGGTTACAAATTATTCTACAAATTAAGGTATTAATCAACCTGTCCAACTGATCATGATGGTACGGATTCGATGTTTTGATGTCTTCTTGTCTGCAGTGGAAAATTGGTTCCGAAGTAAGCAATTCCGCAAATATACATCCAATAGCCCATATATCTGTCAAATTCAAACGAGTTATTGATTGTCTAAAAGCAAGCATAATTTACGCTATTAGAAATTAGAAATGTGTATTTTACCGATTGCTTTGGTGTAATGCCGAGCTCCAAGTAAGAGCTCCGGTGCTCGATACCAGAAAGTCACAACAACCGGATCCAAGTCAGCGAGAGGTTTCAAAGGGGAGTTGAACAACCTCGCGAATCCCATATCTGCAATTTTAACACGTCCTCTTTCTGGACCTGAGCCCATTACTAGGATATTCGCCGGTTTCTGAAAATTATAGATTTCAAGTTCAAGTAATAATTTTTTTACCACTGTTAGGTGCAAGGTGCAACGCTGGAAGATAATGGGCCTAATTCTTATAAGTGACAAGGTATAATTTAATTCTGCTTTCTGCTTACCAAATCTCTGTGCAGAACCCAATTAGCGTGCAGATAATGAATACCATCTAAAATCTGAAACAGGAGTGACTTGACCATTGACCTCGGTACAATGACAGGTTTCTTAGAAGCCTTCGCAGCACGGTGATACTTGATTATGTGCCAGAGATCATGTTCCGCAAAATCGAAGAGGAGCCAAACTTTCCGATCCGTATGTGACAGGAAGACTCTTTGAAGGCTAATTACGTTGGGGTGCTTCAATTCTCGGAGTAACTAAAACCCAGACGAAAATTTAGTTTTCTTATACATCAAAAGAAAGCGTAAAACTGGATCGAATTCAAAGTTGCGGTACTACATGGTTGTCGGTTCAACTCACAGCAATTTCTCGACATGCTGACATGGAGAGACCAGTTCCTTCAATCTGCTTCAACGCATAGTCGCGGTTGTCACCTCGATTCATACTTGTCGGCGCCCTGCAAAGTCAAAGGTAAGATAAATACAAATATTTATGTTCTCCTGCATCGAATAATTATTCGTTTCGTACATATCACCAAATTATATGTTATGTTTCATTTAATTTTGCTTGTATTCCTGTAGTTTTAAAATAATCAGAAAAGTTTACCCCTCCTTCATTCGAGCCTTATAAACATGACCATAGGTCCCTCGCCCCACTTTGCATCCTTCGTAGTCAAACCAATCTTCGACCTTTATCCGCTCCGCAGCAGTCTTCATTTTGAACTCGTAGTCCATGTTGAAATTTAAATGACCAACTGAAACTTAGGTAAATCAGAACGTCAAAAATAATAAATTATAAAATTCGTAGGTTCTACACAATCAACAATGGTGAATGGAATGTGAAATCTGAAACCGAGGCAGAAAAATCCAAGCTTTGATTTGAGTATTTGAGTGCGTCCCCTCTCTCCGCCACTCCTAAACTCCTGTGCGACTTTCTCCGCTTGAGCTCACTGCCTGCATTGGGCTTTGAGCAGCTACGACGCCGATCATTCTGGTGAAAAAGATTTTGACAAATGAAAATTCAGAGATTTACATCAAGGAAGAAAGCAGGTGAAAGTGAAAGCTAAAGCATAAAGTTTTATTTGCATTTTCTAATAAAATTATCATCTGTGGTGACATTTAGGTATCTGCTGAGCGGTGACTTTCAGTCAGTAGAAACATCATCATCATCCGTAGTCTGGGGTTCTTCACGATTAAGTTGAAGCGGTCCTGGCCAAGCAGCGAAGAACTCGAGGTCATCCAGAATTCGTTTGAGAAATCTTTTGCTGAAACTTTGCTGGAATGTATCTTCTGCCTCTGCATCTGTATCTCGCTCCTCTGGTTCTTCATCGTCGTCCTCGTCCAGCAGAGATTTGATGTTCGTATCCGGAACTAACTCTGCTCTCAGGGAAGGACCACCACCACCATCCTTACTGGTTTTCTTGGGAGCATTTTTCCATTTCATTGCAAAAGCTCGAATGGTAGAAGTTACTGGACCCTTGCCCTTGTCTCCGCTCTTCATGTCGTCATCATCTGGCATCAGTGAATCGTCTTTTGTCATTGGACCTGGTCACACAGTAAGTAGAGTACCGTTAATTTAACTTTGGCGGAGCTTAAGCGGGTTTAATGACAATCGGCATACCATAGTTTGTTGCACAAACTCCGGAATAGCGCCTCGTGTACAGATGATGGGCAGTGTCTACTCGGTGATAGTGTTCCGGTGAACAGAGCCAAGACCACCTTTTAAAAATTTAAAAACTTATAAGTAGGTATATATTCATTTGGGTAGTGCTTAACATTTGCATTTTTACCTTGATCTGTCGTTCATTGTAAGTTGTTCAATCACGGATACTAACAGAATCATCACCGGTGTAAAGGCAAATGTGAATCCTAATAGTTGTGTTAGCACATTTGGGTTGTCCTTGTTGAACCGAACTGGAACGTGGTGGTACACATTGTAGCCAATCGAGGCCTATGTAATTTAAAAAAAAAAAAAAAAAAAAAAAAGTAATTCAAGTCGGTATTGTGCAAACGCTTGATATTTCAGTGATTTTACAGTGCCATTCATACTCACCACGAGAATAAATGGAGTCAGGATCTGCTGACTGGCCGTAATATAGAACCGGACAAGGCAACTGGACGTTATTCCATACTGCTCAGCATTATCCAGTAAACGAGAGGTTCTGTAGATCCAGTTCACGCCAATCGTCTGTTGCACATATGGGAAGGACCATTGATTGAAATTGCATTTGTGATAACAGCATGTTTCTAATAGATTTACCTGCCCGAGAAGAATGAACAGCCAAGCGAAGTTGAGGAGATAGTACTCATACTCCAGGAATAAGACAAATCCGCCGTTTTTGGTCATCGGCAAAATCTGGAAGAGAAAGCCCGCTTGGAGAAAAGCTACATTTAAAACACCGAAGAAAGCTGAAAATGTCACTCACCGCTGCCACACCGAACATTGAAATTCCCAATAGACTCACAAATCGATACCTTCGAAGTCTGGGGAAAATGCTGGTCAAAGCATCCAGCGTGTTTTGGACCAAGCGAAGCTGGAAGTACTTATGCATTATCAGTATATAACACTTATGGTTCATGGGTCACGTTTTTATATAGTTCTTACTCACCACGAGAATAAATGGAGTCAGGATCTGCTGACTGGCCGTAATATAGAACCGGACAAGGCAACTGGACGTTATTCCATACTGCTCAGCATTATCCAGTAAACGAGAGGTTCTGTATCTTCGAAGTCTGGGGAAAATGCTGGTCAAAGCATCCAGCGTGTTTTGGACCAAGCGAAGCTGGAAGTAGGCATGCATTATCAGTATATAACACTTATGGTTCATGGGTCACGTTTTTATATAGTTCTCACAGCGCTGTCTAATGAAAACGAGGTGATGATCGTGAAGAAAGCCAAAATAGAAAACTTTTCTTTGGGCATCAAAGACAGAAACATTGTGTAGACAATATAACCAAACTCGATGCTGGAATTGACAGAACCCACTTCAATGAAATCCTGGAAAGCCACATTAATTCGGTAGTGCTGGAGGTAGTGTCCAATGGTGCAGAAGCAAATGAGAGTTGCACAGAGGCAGCAGATGCTGTTCAGTAATGACGTGAACACCAGGTCGCTGAAAATTCAAAGGTGACAGGTTAAAAGGTAAAAGTTAAGGTAGGTAAAAATGACTAATAAGCTGCTTACAACGAGAAGTTGTGCTGGGCCTTGTTGAATGAGCTTAGGTTAATGAGAACGCCATTGGCGATGCCCGAAGTTTCCAATAGCCTGAATGACGCCTTCAACCCAAATTTCAGGATCCAGGAGCGATGACCAGCTTCCTAGTTTCACTAACTGCTCAATTCCACTCACAGAATGGGAGAGCGCCAATGCTAGGAATTCAGAGCGATTACAATTATATAAACATACATTGGTCGCTATCATAAAATCAATACTTGTTGTGAAGCTCTTACCTTTGACCGTGAAGTAAGCCAATCCCAAGAAAGGTAAACCGTTCAGCATGTAAGTAATTAAACTTACAGAGAGAAAGCCTTCCGTCAGAAATATGAGAATGGTTTAGAAACGTAGTCAGCGAGAAGAATCTGCGTAAATAATTCAAGCTATTTTATTAGAATTGAACGCAAATTATAGAATCGTTTCAAAAATCATTATGAGCTAAATAGTGAAATTCTAAATATATAACTAATTCAAATATAAAAAAGCAACTTGATAATTTTCTCTAGGACTTTCACCTGAGCTCGAGTTCGCTTGTGCTGCTCGGATTGATGACCCAAACGGGTTCTTCCATGTTTTCGGGGTCAATCCCAGTTCTATTTCGATTCATTAAGCCACAGACGCCACCGCTATGTAAAAAACAAAATCAATAAGCAGGCTAATTTCTCGTTAAATTGGATTGAGTTAGGTTAGGTTAGAACCTTACTAGAAATATTCAGTACAAGCGTGGGTCCGACCCTTGTAGACACTAATTGTTTTACCAGTCTCGCCATGTCGACACATTTTCAGACCTCCCATGGCCTTCCACTTGGGACCATGTAACCGTGTAACAGTAGGTCTTGAGGTTCACGCACTCAAAGTCGTAGTAGAGATAGTCATGGATTCCAGCAGCTTTCTGTGCAGCCGTGTACTTGAGGTTCTTAGCATGTGATTTGAAATAGGCGAGCTCACAGAGTTCATCCAGCTTGCCAGTATAACAGCGTTTCGAATTGTAGTACGCTCTAGCATTGCATGTTTCCCAACCTTTTCTGCAGCTCATGGCATCCGTCGAATAAAGGCGTGACCATGTTATCATCATGCCGTAGTACCAGCAGGTTGTGATCGAATTCCAAATCGTCATATAGCTGACTCCTGCATATATGTTATCCGGAATTATCAAAGATACTTCGGTACGCCATTTTTAAAATACGAACCAGTCATAATTGGAGCCATCACACCGAAAGCTTCCGTTGCTCCTACGCCATAGTACTGCCCAATGGTCAGCTCCACAAATGAAGTGGGGACGGCAATCAAGATTGTGAAGATTGTGTACGGAATCAAGAAAACTGTGAAAATACGTTCACATTAAGCCATGAAGCCTCAAACCTCAAGCAGATTGACAGTTGTGTTTACCTCCACCGAAGCGATAGCAGAGATACGGAAATCGCCAGAAGTCCTGAACGCCGACCACGTAGCCCACGAGCGTGATAGTGAAGTCCATGGGTCGTCGCCAAGTTCCCCAAATATCACGATTTTTTAGCCCGGGCGGGAAGCTCTCTTCGAAAGCGTCTTCAGTAGCTGGGCCGACGGGTGCTGAGACTGCCTGGATCTCTGGATCAACCACTGGTTCAGCGGCTTTCAATGCGGCTATTTCCGCTTGCTTCTTTGCTCGATGCTCTTCTGCTTCATGTGCAAGTCGTTTCTTTTCCGCTTCTTCAATGGCGGTGCGACGCTCATGTTCTGCTATTGCTTCTGCTTCCAGCTTTCTTGTCTCGGCTTCGGCCGCCGCCGCGGCAAGAGCAGCTTCTTGTCTTTGAAGAAGTTCAATTGGAATCTTAGTCCTCTCTTTTTCTGCATCGGTCTTTACGACTTTACGACGCTTGGGAGCTTTTCTTGCACGGAAGCGTTTTGTGAAATTCAGGTCCGTTAACCGCTTGCTGAGCTGGTTGTAACGCTTCTGTCGTTCGGCTCTAATGTCCATCGGTTCATCCTCACCAGGAAGACCAGCATCCTGATCACCATCCTCATTGGAGTCCGTATCATCGGAGTCGTTGTCGTCCATTTTGAAAGTAGATGACTTCCTCTGCCGTAAGTGTAAAGTATTAAATTCAGAAATAAATTTGATTGTAAATCAGCGCTTGGTCTTTGGATGTCAACGCCATTTCAATTTTCCACACGAGCGGAAAGCCATAACATCAAAACATTTGTTGATCCGGAATAATCGTTACGTTGTCATAAGCCCGAAGCCGCATTGGAATTAGTAGGTATTCTGAACCACGAAGTTCCTGCATTTAGCTTGCGTACTTCCTCTACTAAATTCTTCTTATTTTTTAGATTTTCTTATCTTATAAATAGTTTCGTATCTACCTGCTGTCTTAATTCTATGCCTGTCTGACAGAAGCGGGACAAATCTAAAAAGCTTGAATAGGTCAAACTTTGAGTTTCAAAGAGATCCAAGCGACGACAGCTTTTGAATTCATCTCTGTCCAATTGAAGGAGACGAAGACGTCGGGTGAAAGTCGTTCCTTTTCAGCCGAAATCCGCATTTAAAAGTTTTACAAGGGAATGTGTGGGTTGGTTATTGCTTGTAGTGAGTAGGCAGCATTAGCTGTGAGATTTAATGAGGGTAGGGTGTTCTTAAACCTCAAGCTCCAAAGTCGGTGGCTATGGCTGATCTTGAGCCTTGAGCACGTTGTATTCATCCTGCGAGGCTTGTGCCTTTCTCGGATTTTGCTGATGACAAATTGTGCTAATTTAGTGATCAGAGAACATGCCGAAAACACAAGGAGCAGAGTCCCAGAAATCCGGGTTTTGACAAAATGGGTCAATGACAATTAAATACTACATAGGAAGTACACTAGTACCACGGTATAGTAGGAGGCTATATAGCATCCTGTATCGTGCTAGTACGTAGAACCACTTAAAATACCTGTGTAGGTGTGAAAATAGATTGAAAATTCCTTGAAGCAAAGTTCGCATGCCGGAGTTAGAAGTTGTAATTAGTAATTATTCCGAACTGAAGAGTGAATTCCTTCAAATAAATGATTGTACTATGCAACACAAAGGCATGAGCTCATACCAGGGCCCCTTACCTGCTCGAAACTTTCATTTCCTTGCTTCAATTTTCAATTAATGAAAACAAGGGCAAATGGCAGAGTTCGTTGATCGTAAGCAGCCACTCGTACCTACATTTAGTATTGTCCCTGAGTAAGTCCCAACTTTCCTCGTTGTTTCCCTCAATAGAATTAATTCAGTGGAAACATACTCTGTTAGTTTGACGATGCAAAAAACGCTACATTTTCAGAAAACTTATGATAAATCCTGTTTCAGCAGATTAAGCAATGAAATATACGGCTCAACTCACCGGTTGTGAATAAAATGGCCCAAGTTTCTCTGTCAAAACTTTGTCATTGTTTCCGAAGATTTTCCTAAAAGGAAAAGTTTGAGAGGAGGCCAAGTGAGTGATTGCAGTGTAGTAATCGGAGATCTAAGATCTAACTTGTCTGCGTATGAATTTGTATTATAAATTATGACGCATTAAGCTGACAGAAAGCGGAACAAGGGCTCAGGGGACGAGGAACGCAGGGTGAAAGTGTTCCTGGTTTCGAAATCGCAATGATTTATTATAGACATTTTCCATGGGAATAAATTAGAGTACATGGCAGGCAGGCGATGGAACAGCAGCTGTATTTTTTAATTAACCCTATCGCCTTCATTTGAAAGCTCGGAGGAATCTTATCTATTTTTTCTGAGACAACTGAAGGATTTATTGGCAATATCTTACTTTAGCTACCCACCTACACGTATTGTACTCTTCTTTTCCGTCGAAGAAAGTTCCTTAGGGTTCGCCCTGCTATTTCTTATGCAAATGAGCGTACGCGTTGGAAAACTGTAGCATATTTATCTCTATACTGATGCTTCAGAATTTTGTAGAAAATTGAAAACGTTTTCTATACAAAAGCCCGCTTTTCTCCACATGCTTTCCATGAAGATAATGGAAGTGAATAATTAGTATTTTGTGCGTTGGGGCGGCGGAGGTCTTCTCATTTCTCGGATGCCCGGAGACTACACGCTCTCGTCAGATCTCTGCGAAGAAGAAGGCGCAGAGATCGTCCAATGAGAAAGGCTTCGCAGAGTTGTCAAGTTAGTCAAGTCCTGCATGCGGAAGAGAGACGCTCACTTTCACACTTCGAACCCTGCTTTCAAGAGCTACGCTAGAAACGCCGATTCCAACTTTGAAAAACAATTCACGTCAAGAATACCCTTTATTTCCTAACAAAACATAATAAATTACACACTAGAAATCACGGTCCATCTATGCTTCGAAAATCAATTAAAACAATCATGGAAGTGCTTTCACTCTTGAAAACCTAGTAATTCTTTAGAACAATAGTGAGATTTTACTACGCTGAGATTAAACGGTTTTTATTTATTGTGAAACGCCGGACAGTGCTTAATTTTTGCATAGATTGTTTTGACTAGCCATTTGAATTATTTAAAGTTGGTTTGCCGTAACTTTGAGGTGATCGGCACATTTAGGTGAAAGTGAAATGGTGACTAGGCGAGCCCAAAGTTTGTGTTGGCTGGGCATAATGATCATCTTCCTGTCCGCACGTAAGCACAACTTTCACTGCTTTTTTTATTATCCGCAAAGACGCTTAACGCTGCTCCTAGAATGACATGTCAAAATATTATGGGACACTTAACTCCCTGCTGTGGCCTGACATTTCCCTAATGAATTGAGCCTAGGCTCAGAGACCCATAATCCTGCTTAACGGCAATTTAATAGCCCAGATTTCTTTTGTATAGGATGTACTGGGGTGAATTATGAGCGCCTGCTGGTCCGGAAACTACTGGAGGATTATGACACTTCCGTACGACCCTCTGCCAATGCCACAGTCCCACTCAACGTCACCTTCGGCCTCTCTCTCACACAAATCATTGATGTGGTAAGTCAAGGGGGTTCCTTTACAGATTCTATTTTAAGGGCTGCCCAAGGGTACGAATTCGCCACCATACAGGCTACCAGTTAAACTGCCTTTATTAGAAAAAATCCTTTGAGGAAGGCGAATATACATCCGAAATCTAAATATTTCAACTCATCGAAAATTCATTTTACTGTTTCAAATATCTGAAAATATTCTAAAAACGTGTACTTACGTGTAAAACTGCAAAAGTCTGGTTTTGCACATAAATCTGCTCAATACTGTTGAGCTTTACCAAGTTCTTGTTTTAATTCCAAGCCCGAGTACTTCCCAGATGTGGGCTGCTGAAGCTTTTTCCGTTCCGCGGAATTAATTAGAAATCTGAGGCAAACTTTCCGATCTGTCCACCACTACTGGCAGTGTAAAGTATTTTACTAACTAATAGAATGAAATTGGATGGCTTCTATCGCACTACTGTATTGTCGAGCCTACGTAACACAACTACGTAGTGCAGAGATACGTAATTCGTCTTTTCTCGTCAATAATTGGGAAAGTTTTATTTTAAATCCTGGCAATCGCCTTACTTCCGGCTTAGATTTCTTTTGTGAGATCACGTCGTACCACAGAAATAGTACGGATACAGAGAAAAGTCTGACGACCACATCTTTTACGTCTCAGGCTCTCAGATTCTCAGATCCATTACACTTAAGCCTTTCACTACCACTGAAATAGTGGATTTTAGAACAGAGGAGTAGTGAGTCAGCCAGCGTACGGAGACAACGGATGAGCATTACACATTAGAATTTAAAACTCATGCTTTAAAAACTGGGGTTTGGCCCGTCTAAAAATCTAGTCATAAATTGTACACAAAGCTTAGAGTCCGCGGAACTGATTACAGCTGGATTACAGTCCACATAAATTCTAACAATAAGTGAAAGCTAGTGGAAAGTTTAAGCTGATCAGCGTCGTCAAGGCGGAAGTTTTCAATTCTCAATGTGGTTTTCACTGTACACAAGCTCTTGTGTCAAATCTAGTGCTGAGACTCAGCACGCGTTGTTCGAGGAGAAAGTATAGCTTCGGGTTCGCAAGGAGGCTCGTAGATGCATAGGTAGCTATGTGCTACGAATTATATAAATCTTTGACAGACGGTCTATTTCTTAATCTTTTACTCGAGCCTCAGTTCTGACAAGAAGACAGATATCATTTCTCGTTTCAAAGAGTGAGTAGGGCATTCATAATGAGGCGTCGAGAGCTGGAGAAAGTCGACAAAAGACTGGTTAGTCGCTCTGGCTGAAACGCTATTTATAAGACGTTTCTCAGGCGGAAGCAGCTTGTCTGTCTCATGTCTCCCATAATGTTTCATTTCCATTTTGATCAAATATAACTATTCATCACGTTTTCAGTACAATGTAATATTTAATAAAGATCCGCGTCCGGGTAAAATCTGAGCTATTTTTGTATTTTACCTTAAACACATTACAGGAGATTACAAAATCTGACAGAAATTATAAAACTTAGTCACAGCTGAGCAGGTTCCTGTAATATTTTGTTAATTTTCATTAATTTGCCTGGAACACGCCATACTTTCTCCTGACTTTCACCGCCTCGTCATCGGCTTCTGCATCCGAAGTGTCCGAGAAATCTTGTTTGATTCTCTCTTCCTGTGTCATGTTCAACTCGTGTCCACCCATGTTCACATAATTCAGCTCGTGCTGGTACACCGTCGTGAAGGTCGAGTTGGAATCCATCGAGGCTGAGCGTGGTGCTTTCACCCTGGACACACCTGCGTGTAGTCAAACAAATAAATGGGGAGAAGTGCATCCATCTACCCAATTTTATTTAAATAGCGATCTTACAACTACACGCTGTCTTCAAAATGTCAATAGTAATTGGTATCAGTTGAAGCTTTTAATTCATATCTTCTGATTGTCAAACTGCCAAGTTCACAATAA
>VNWX01003023.1:0-10940 GCA_009869905.1 Ceratophysella communis | reverse complement strand
AAAGAATTGCTGCGGCTGACCATTTGCCTGGTAAACCACGGCTATGAGCAAACCCACGAAGCTTAACGCTCTCCGCATGTTGATCGCTTTGCATCTACTCTTGAATAACAAGATGGCTCACATTTGGAACCTTCCCAGAGTACGTACATTTTATCGTTTTGAAGTTTAAAGGCGACTATCAACATTCAGTCGTAATTCGACGGAATGTAAATTCTCGAGGTAAATGCTATGCTATTAATTTTTTATAGGCATTCCATGTCCGCTCTTCAGCAAAATTTATGGTGCATTGATTTTATTGAAGCTTGAATTCTTGCCGCTCGACGATTTTGGATAATTTATGAATAATTTTTGAAGAATAAAACTGAAGGTTAAGACTTTTGTACATGTACTCCGATCACATGATACATGATGCTAGTAGGTTTATTATTGTAATTCGGCCTTTGAAGAAATTTCTAGTTACCGCTGTGTAAATCGAATGTCGCTTAAATTCACAAGGGCATGTTCAAGGTTTTTGAATTTTTAATAAATAACTTTATTGTTTTTCTGCATGTTTAGTTACAATCAACCCCGCAAAAACTATAAGCACCTAAAGTAGGTTCGATTTTTATTTAATTAAATCGTGCAAGTTTCTGCCGATGATAGATACTTCTATTTAGGATTCGATTGCGGTAGCCTTTTAACTGTTTTGTGATGCTAAGTACCTAGGTAAATAATTTAAACAGGAAAACTTGATTTTGATCCTGATAGGAAATTTCCAGGTCTTCTTAGAAACCGTCTAAGACGTTTATTACCTGAACAGTTTCGGTTAACAAATCCGTTATTTGCATGAAGAGTGAATGCAGTAAACATTATCATAACAGTAGAAATGGCTGCGGATGAGTAGAGCACTACTGTTAGTACACTTGGAGTAATATGTCCTTGAAGATTAATAAATTTCTAACCCAAAAACGTTTTAAAAACATTTTTAGCATCCATAATCCGGCGTAAGCTTTTAAAATGCTATTAAAGCAATATGTCTGCCGTCGCAACAGTTGTATTGCATTCGATTCCAGTCAACTTTTTATAGATTGATCCAACTTTTCAATGATTTCAATTTCATCGACCCTTAGATAATCTAGAACTATAATCCCTACTTGCCAAGCAAATTTTAAGTTTGCTCCACCAAGTTCTCCTGAAATTCAATTTGTACTCCTAAACAATTTATTCAAAATGTTCAAAAAATTTGAAGTACTTGTTCCTATGTGAAAGGCATCATACACAATGGCGTAAAATCATTAATCATTATGTGCTTAGTCGTGTATCGCTTTCAATATTCGGTAAGGTCGAATCAGTTAAGTAGAGAATCCAATGAATACAATACCAGTGCAGCAGCAATGTTTAAACTTAATAATACTAAAAAGCGTAGGTTCAGTACGAACAGATTATATTTTGTCTCGTCCTACGTACGTATGCAGAAGTGCTAATAAAGAGAATCAGTGTAGAATGCTCTAAACTGCTGCCCGGACTTCCTCAATTGATATTCATAATAAACTCGAGAACTACGACTAAATTATAATCATTTACTTTTACTATGCACATCCAAAATGTTAATGCTAGAATTCTTTATCAAGCCAGGTCAAGACGCAATCCTTTTGATGTGTTTAGTTGTTATTATCGTGTGAAGAGCAGATAGCGTTCACTCTTTTTCTTCGCTATAGTAAACAGTTCATATTTTTGTTTGCCGTCGATAAGAATTTTCCTGTTTTCAAAAAACACACACAGAAAGACAAAATTTCCTTAAATGAATCCAAAGTTTTTGAGATATCTTCTGCTTATAACTGTTACCATAATCGTTGGTAAGTGTTTTTTTAAAAACATTTTCCACTGCTTCGCAAGCAAAGGATTTAAAAAATTTACAATGTAGGAATGTTACTTTCAGGCTCAAATGTTGCTGCCGGTAGCAGCATGCACGTTCGACAGTGTGATACTCGATGTAACTATATGAGTCGAGGTAAATTTTGGACTTAATTTTTTAGTATTAAAATGTGCTATAAGCGATCAGGCGGTTGCATCCGGTTTCGCTCATCTAATCGTGCAGCGGAATTCAACTTAATTTTTATATGAATAACAATTCCTCGCTGGAGAGCCATACTCCACGTCTATCAATTGCTTCAGCGTTTATTTCTAATTATTCAGAATACGTTTTTCATATTATCATTACAGTTAATCCCTTTGCGTCAAGCTGTTCTGATTGCTGCAGAATGATGGGGTTCAAAAAAGGAAAATGTGGAAATTTTGGCTGGACATCTTGCAAGTGCAAAGGACATAAATTGGGACTCTTGAATTTGTTATTGTAGTAAACACTACCGCACGTATAAACAGAAATCGTTGATATTCACACAGTACCTTTGCTTGGAAGCACTGATTTTATATTTTCTGTACTGTTGGAAAATTCTTATTTATGCCTTTGAAAATTAATTAGCTAGCAGTGGGTTGTAAGTTGTAGATTTGTACATAACTAGAAAAACTGGAATAAAGCTTCTCGTATTCACAACGCGAAAATAAAAAAAATCACTTAAATATTTAATAGGTACTTCAAACCGCTATGTGCATACGATATTAACATCCGGTACAAGTTAGGTTAGGAATACGTAGTTCTACGTCCTCGTCTGAAAATTTATCAAATAAAAAATCAGTGCTGTTGGGTCTGACTGACAAAGTCGAATTGTGGGAATATTTAATGTTCAGCTCATTTAAAGAGTTAATCAGGAAATCTTCCGTAAACTAGTATTTTAAATTTGAGTGGATCAAAATACAAAAAATTTTACGTTCATTACGCTATGCAAATAATTTCAGAAGAACACTATGTTAGCGGGATCTGAATATTAATTTTGAGCGCGATTACAAAGTATCTTTTGACAACAGCATTTCTGGCACAAATCATCAAAATTCTAAGAGCAATAAATACTACATACTATCTGTTACACGAAACGCTGTATTCTAATTTGGAAAACAAACACAGAATTACAAACATTAGGTATGCATTATCTTGAAACAGCTCATCAGTTCAATATTTATCCACGCATATTATTCAACATGCATATAAAAAGAACGAATACACATTCCAGAAAACTGCTATAGTAATCTTGAATTAATTAGGCAACACATATTCTATCGTAAGTATTGGACTGGTGAATATCGTATCAAATTTTAGAAAAATTAATTAAACTCAATAGAATGAGGTTTCTCATTTCCTTTTTGGATCAGAATATACTACTGTTCATTAATTTTAAGGACAAGAGATAAATACACCATGTTAGGAAGTACCTTGTTTCATGTAAATTTATTATAGTTTAGTCATTGTTATCGCCTACTCCAGTTTTTCCTAATTGTTCTTCTCTCAAGTAAATGCAGTTAATGAGGTTTAAGAAGCATTTTCACCGTCAATTGAATTAGATTATGTTGTGCATATCAAGCCTTTTGAGTTTCATAAATTATTCAAAGTTCACTTGCTAGCAGTTAACGTGTAATATTTCATATATGAGCTTAAAAATCCAGAGTAGTTTAAAAAGATTAATTTATATTTATAGATAAATATTTTAATGTACCAGATTTACCGTTTTTGATACCGGAATAATTTAGATCTGTACTAGTATAAATACCTGGATATTCCGGCAGCTAAATGTCAAATATTCAACAAGGTCGAGGTGGCAACAAGCTTAAAGCAAAAGTTGTTTCTGGTAGCAACAAATTTCTATATTGAAAATTGAAAACATGGTAGTTTTCGAACACCTCACGACAACATTTTTCGCTCTTTCGGGAACTTTGCTGCTTTTGTCTGTGCCACAATGGGTGAACTTCTACGCTGATCAACAAAAGGCCGCAGATGAAGTTCTAGCTGCTTCAAAGCCCGAGTATTTATCCGGGGAAACGGAAGTCTTTGACTTCGTCGTGGGTAAGTTCATTCATTCGTGCGCAAAACCGATACTCGAGTAAACCCCGAATTTTCGGTTTTATGAGCTGGGGGAACATTCCTAGTATACGGGCGCCACACCGATTTCGATGAACGATACGGCAATGAAAAGCCCTTGACCCGTACATTACTAGAAAAATAATCATTTTTGGGGGAAAGGCCCTTAAGGGTCCCAATGGGTGGGTCAAACATGGAAAAAGTGGTTGTTGCCATGGCATTTTTATTGTTTGCCAATGGTAGTGCATGAGAATGCTTCCACGTGAACAATGCTTTACGTACTGGTTCTCGTCTTCCGGTAATCAGCACAAGCGCTCCGGTAGCTGCGCTCCTCTGACCAGGACCCCTCTCGGCTGGCCGGGGGCCCCGCCTTCGCCGGCCCCGGCCAGACTCGTGGGGCCCTGCCCAGAGTTCGCTCCAGTTTGATACATACCTACATACCCGTCGTGGCACCGGTCAGTACAAAAGGGCGGAATCCCACGCCTCGTGTTGAACCTCCGCTCCGGTCCCCACTCTCCAGAAGGTTCCACAGTCCACGACGTCGGTATTTATTGAGAATTGGACGAGCACAGATAACAAGGTTTGAACGCGCACCAGAAATAGAATCTAATTTGCGCTACTCACTGAGCAGCGTCGACACTTTGTTGTTTACGTGGGCGCAATTACATGCAATCAAAAAAATGCCATGGCAACAACCAACTTTTTCATGTTTGATCCTTCGATATGTACCCTTAAGGGCTTCTCCCCCAAAAATGAACATTTTTCTAGTAATGTACGGGTCAAGGGCTTTCCAATGACATATCGCTCATCAAAATCGGTGTGGCGCCCGTATACTAGGATTATACCGAGCTGGGTAATACATTTTAAGCAGCTTGGGTTATTGAAAGCATCAAGTTAAGGAAAACGAAGCATAAACCATGCGCGCAGTCGATTTGCTTTGTCTGTCAGTCTTACCTGCGCGTCAGGCAGATCACAACAACCTGCCTCGCGGTCCAAATAACCGAATCCCAGAGTCGCGGCGCAAGTGACCGCGCCAAGCAGACCTAGAATTGCTGGAAACAAATTTTAAGCCAATATTTAAACTTTATAGATTCAACGTCGGAAAGCATACATTCTTTTTTATGTCGCTTAATAACTTTCTAACAACGTTACCATGTTCACTAAAAAATAAACCTGCTGATAACCTTGTTTTCCCCAACAAAACAAGTGATTTCAAGAGTTTCCTATACCGGTTTCGTTTCAACTATTCCGAGTTGCGAATAGCTGGCAGTTCTCTCCGAAATCTTAATTGTAATTCTTTCCGTATGGCCCTACAAAGCTTAAATTGGTTTTCTCACAGTTGGGTCAGGATCCGCTGGTGCTGTTGTTGCAAATCGTTTGTCGGAAAAGTTCAATGTGCTGCTACTTGAAGCCGGTGGAACACCATGTCCATTGTCCGAGGTTCCTCTGTTTAAAGGGAAATTGGAGGGAAGCAATATGGACTACCGATATTTGACAGTTCCACAAAAAGATTCCGGGTTCGCGTTCAATGACAACGTAATTCGAATTTTGTTTTATTATTAACTTTGTGTCGTCAGCTTTAGTGATGCATTTCTGATTAAAATCTGAGTGAAAAATTTAATTAATTAATTAGAGAATCTACATCCCACGAGGCCGCGCTTTGGGTGGGAGCAGCAGCATGAACGCTATGATGTACGTTCGAGGAAGCTCAAGAGACTATGACAATTGGGCCAGTATTACGAACGACTCTATCTGGAGCGGCGATAGCGTCTTACAGTTTTTCAAAAAGCAAGAAAGTTATCATGGAAACTATGCCGATATCGAAAATGGTATGTTCATATTTGTTTATCAATAGTTCTGAATTCTGAAAGTCTTTGGACTTAAGAAATTATCCTGTGTCAGGTCAGATATTCAGTAATTAATTCTAAAATTATTCGTATATACTTCTAGAATATCAGTACCACGGAAAAGATGGAGAAGTTTACGTGGGCAAAATGGGCTACGATGCACCAGTCAAGAAATACTTTTTCGATGCTCTCCGCGAAAATGACATAACTGTCGCCGATATAAATGCGGAGCAAGGAACGGGTAAGTATAAACCAAGAGCTAAAATTATTGATTTCAAAATCGGCATTATTATTTTACAATGGATATTTATTCAATTTTAGTATTCACCCCGCCTGACGTAGTAATTAAGAATGGATTAAGATACGGAACCTATGCAGCTTTTCTAAGACCTATTTTAGATAGGAAATCTCTGACCATCTACCGCTATGCAAAGGCAGTAAAGGTAATTGCAAAATTTTAATTTTAAACTAGCGAACAAAACCTATCTATTTCCAAGGCTATTTTTATTCACCGGCAGATTCTCCTTGATGCTGAGAATCGTGCTTACGGAGTTCAATATATTCGCCATGGAAACACGCACGTTGTGAATGTTACCAAAGAAGTTATTGTTTCTGCAGGAGTTATTGAATCTCCGAAATTACTGATGCTTTCCGGAATTGGAGACAAAACTGAATTGGAAGCTCTTGGCGTAAGAATTTTTTTCTTAAATCGCTGTTTTTTCCAGACCTCGCGTTTTTGATCGGTCGTGTTTTTGTGTTTAATACAGATCGAATCCAAAGTCAACCTTCCAGCTGTTGGAAAGAACTTGCAGGATCACCCTGAAGTTTTTGTGACCTTGCTCATGAATCAAAGCGTGGGATTCGTCGCCGAGCGGGATTTGGGTCCTAGTGCTATGTTGGAATACTTGTCAAATGGAACTGGTAAGTTATCGGATAACTGTTTGCCTAATACTTTCTCGAGCTATTCTTCTGTCTGTTGCAGTCCAGGTTTACATAATGACTATCTTTTATTTCCAGGACCTCTTTCCACAGTTCATCTACGCTTTGCCATTGGCTATAGTAACAGTACGAACTTCGATGACCCATCCTGGCCAGATCTCTATCATATTGTGAATGCTCAGGGAATTGAAAAAACTCAAGGGCAAGTCTCGGTGGCCGAAAATCAGCGACCTGGTACTTTTGACAAGTATTACCAGCCCCATATTGGGAAAGATGCTTTGGTTGCGGCAGTTTTCCTGGTTCGACGGACCGACAACAAGACCGATGGTGATATACGACTGGCTTCCAGTAATCCTGAAGATAGACCGCTAATCGATCCAAAATATTTGAACGATCAGATGGATGTCGAACAACTTATCGATGGTAAGTAGCGAGTTGACTTTCAAAGTAAAAAGCAAATAATATACAATCATTCCTGAAACAAATTCGGATTTTGGATTTACTCAGGTGTGATATTCATCACTGATTTGTTGGAAAACTCAACTTCAATGAAGAAGTTGGGAACACACGTGATACCGGAGCCATTTCCTGGTTGTGAAAACATGGAATTTCGTAGCCGAAAGTATTGGGAATGCTATATCCGGCATACACAAGCTGGTACATATCATTTGTCGGGAACTTGTCGCATGGGATCAGGGATATCCGATCCTAATTCCGTACTGGATTCGAGGCTGCGGTGAGTAATGTATAGTGTAAAAAAGTTAATTTAATACTAAAAATTAAAAAAAAATATTTACTTAAAATACGCATTGAATCTACAGGGTATTGAAAACAAAGGGGCTTAGAGTTATCGACGCTTCCATCATGCCAAAGGTCACGAATGGAAACACGCATGCTCCAACAATGATGATTGGCGAAGTTGGTGCCGCTGAAATCCTTCTCGACTGGAAGTCTGATGCAACTGAGCCACAACCCAAGTAATATCACTCCAAATTTTAACAAGATCAATTGCACTCATAATATTGAATCGGAAGTGCACTTTTGGCAATTGAAATGAAGGCTAGAAAAGGCAAAACAATTTATTAGAATTTTAAGTTAACGTTAACGAAAATCTAAAAAAAGATATTTGTAACCGGTCGAAATCAGCTGAGCGAGTTCAATTCAAAAAGTCCATAGAAACACCATGTTAATAATCAAATTTCATCTCGATCTCCGAAAAAATCGAGTACATTCATGATTGGATTCATTATTCTAAATCCCCAAGTCCACATTCAAAAAATATATTATTCATAATCCCAGGTCCTCTTTAGGCAACTTAAATTCAATTTAATTGGTAGATTCTTGACGTAAGTCGTAAAACGCAAAATTTTTGTTCGCAATTTTATTTATCACATGACTCGAGTGTTTGGTTGGGGCTTGCGTTTTCCTTACTGTACCCATACAATAATAATACGTATTGTATGGGTTGACCAATTATTGTTCAAAGGATACCTATTGTCGTATACGTTTTTGCCTGGTACCTACGCTGCGCAGTTTAGCGAATTTTGTCGATGAATCTGCTGGTCCTTCTGTTAAGCCCACACATCAGTACTGAAGTGCAAAATCCTAACCTATTAAAAGTCAATCTCAATAAACTTCGTCAATCCGCCTTTTCCTATACCTAAAAATCAACTTCCTTTTACTCTATAAAGCGAAATTCACATATTTATCGAAATATTTGTCAGGACTCCTGTTTCGATTTCTACCCCTATTATGTATGTAGTTGTTTGTTGGCTCAAGCACAAAATTTATAATTTTTAAAAGTTTGTTTTACCAGCCGTGGTGAATTAGAGATAAAAAGTATGAATTGCATTATTAAGCTCAAAGGTCAAAGCCAAGGGTCCAAAGTTCATGCGATCAAAACTCGCCAATACAAACTATAAAACAAAAGGTTAACGCAAAAACCTGAACATAGGTTGCAACAGTTGATGGTAGGCCATCTGCACAGAAAGAGACTGTCACGAGGTCAAGGTCACATGACCTTGTCAGACATACATGTTAAAGGTCAGCAAGAGTTCAACTCCCAAGTAAACAACTTTAGGAACTAGAATAAGCAAGCTACCAAGTAGAGGTCATCACGTCAACATATACCAGTAAAAGTCATACGAGGTCATAGGTCATACGGGTTCAAAGATCAGACGGGGCTAAAGTATTCCCTTGTAAGTTCCAGTAGTAAGGTTCGACAAGCCATTTGCAAAACCATCTCACACCCTAGGAAAGAAACACAGGGTTACAAGTAAAGGTCATCAAAAGGTCACGGTTGTGGTTCCCTTTGGCAGGCGCGTAAGGTCAGGGGATCGCTGATTTAATGGGTTAAGTTTAATGGCCAAGGTCACTCGGTGAAGCCTAAAGGTCAGGGTCAAAGGTTTCTTAGGTCAGGGTTAAAAGTTTATTTTGCTTGGATCAAGAGGTCATACCAAAAGTTATGACCCCCATGGTCACGAAGTTTTGTCAACCTTGAAAACTTTGTAATTCTACATGCAATGCTTTGCCTGAGGCTCTAAGAAGCTTGAGCGTGGGACCTAAAATTCTTGAACTTTTAAACAATTATTCACCACCAATTTGTCGGCGCGAACATAGATTTTAGACCAGAAGGGTCTTATGGGATGGTCTTGTCCGTCGTCGTCTGTCCCCCCAAAGTCGCTGTGCAAGCGTACATTAGGCACCGCACCTTAGCGCTATGTTTGAATGTCAAAATAGCAGCAGTTTGCGGAACGATTTTGAAAACCTGAAACTGAAAGCAGATTCAAAAATCAAGGCCAAAAACAACGTAAAACACATCATGAAGCAAAAGTCATATGTGAAGCCGTTCAACATGAAACACATTCATGCGCGAATAAAGAAATATTGGAAACACAAACTTTTTAATATTTTGCAAAACTCAAGAAATATTTGGCATACTAATATCGACTGAAATCGCCAGAAAATCACAAACGGCGCGTCCTATAGCAACACTATGACGCCTAAAGTAATTTTAAGAAAATTACTTTTAAGACAAGATGCACGAGACCGGACATAACCAATGCTGTCCACTATTTATCAATATTCTTTGCGTCATATGGAAAGGAACATTGGATGGCTGCGAAAAGGATCTTGAGATATTTGCAAGGCTCAAAAGCCTTGGAACTGTCTATCCTCGAAATGCTGGCAAAAAATTGCTTGTGTTGTTCGTCGATGCAGATTATGGCTCAGACATATTCAAAAGGAAATCCACGACGGGATGTGTTTACACCTTCAACAATGCCCCAGTTACTTGGTTGAGTAGACGAAAAACCTGTGTAGCACTCAGCTCTACGGAATCCGAGTGCATTGCATTAGCGCAGGAGGCCGTGTGGATTTCAAGGATGTATTCTGAGCATGGAATATTTTCAATGGACGACAAACCAATCTGTATCAAGACAGATAGTCAGAGTGCTCAGAAATTGGCCTATAATTCTGAATTCCATAATAAAACGAAACATATTAACATTCGACACCACTATAAGGTGGCTCGTCGAGAGCTCACAAGTCATTGTGGAGCACGTTCCCGACAAAGAACAACCTGCGGACATATTGACGAAATCAATTGCTCCTGCAAACTTGCGGCAGCTTATGGGAATGCAGTTTCTGCCGTCAACCCCTGAGAAGCGAAGAGCTATGTCCAGCTTCATCGAGGACCCGAAAAGACCGAACGTCTTCTGGAGCGTAGCTGTCATGATAATGCTCTTTCTCAAGTTAGGAGGAGCTGCCGAAATGCACAACACTGGAAGCCCGATTCTCTGGAGGAAATCCAGTGATCCCGTGGTCTACGGATTTCATGCCGTGAAGCTTGCCATCCGACTCGTTACTCCCTGTTCTCTCGTGCCGTTCGAAGAAACGGAGCCCCGAATCTCAAAAGTGATGAAATCACAGTGTGAGAAGTCTTATGAAGAACTGTTTCTTGGAAAACTGGAAAGGGGAGGTTCTTCGCAAGGAAGTTAATAATAATTTGGCGTTTATAGTCCGATACAATGCCCGAGGGCCTCACAGACTGTAATTCGTTCGCTTTATTACTTTTTCCAATTACAACTTTTGCTAGTACCTACGGACTCAGTACACAGTACCTACCGTCTTTGTTTTACGATTCAAGTTACAGGTATTGGTATGATGAACAGGTAAGAGTCTTGGGCCGTAGGAGAAGCGTCAGT
>VNWX01003022.1:0-10940 GCA_009869905.1 Ceratophysella communis | reverse complement strand
CCTGAATGAGTTGATCCGGAAGGCGAAGATGATCCTGAAGGCGAGGATGATCCTGAATGCGTTGATCCTGAATGAGTTGATCCTGAGGGAGTTGATGATCCTGAAGGCGTTGATGATCCTACATGCGTTGATGATCCTGCATGAGTCGATGATCCTGCATGCGTTGATCCTGAAGGCTTGGATGATTCTGAAGGCGTTGATGATCCTGAATGCGCTGTTCCTGAAGGCTTGGATGATCCTGAATGAGTTGATCCTGAAGGCGTTGATGATCCTGCATGAGTTGATGGTCCTGCATGCGGTGATCCTGAAGGCTTGGATGATCCTGAAGGCGTCGATGATCCTGAATGAGTTGATCCTGAAGGCGTTGATGATCCTGAATACGCTGTTCCTGAAGGCGTCGATAATACTGAATGCGTTGATCCTGAATGAGTTGATCCTGAAGGCGTGGATGATCCTGAAGGCGTCGATGATCCTGACTGAGTTGATCCTGAAGGCGTTGATGATCCTGAATGCGCTGTTCCTGAAGGCGTCGATGATACTGAATGGGTTGATCCTGAATGAGTTGATCCTGAAGGCGTGGATGATCTTGAGTGCGCTGATCTTGAATGAGTTGATCCTGAAGGCGAAGATGATCCTGAAGGCGTTGATGACCCTGAATGCGCTGTTCCTGAATGAGTTGATCCTGAGGGAGTTGATGATCCTGAAGGCGTTGATGATCCTACATGCGTTGATGATCCTGCATGCGTTGATCCTGAATTCGCTGTTCCTGAAAGCGAGGATGATCCTGAATGCGCTGTTCCTGAAGGCGTAGATGATCCTGCATGCGTTGATCCTGAATGAGTTGATCCTGAAGGCGTTGATGATCCTGAATGCGCTGTTCCTGAAGGCTTGGATGATCTTGAAGGCGTGGACGATTCTAAATGAATTGACACTGAAGGCGTCGATGATCCTGAATGCATTGATCCTGAAGGAGTTGATCCTGAATCCGCTGTTCCTGAAGGCGAGGATGATCCTGAATGCGTTGTTCCAGAAGGCGTAGATACTCCTGAATGCGTTGATCCTGCAAACGTTGATCCTGAAGGCGTTGATGATCCTGAATGCGCTGTTCCTGAAGGCATGGATGATCTTGAAGGCGTGGAGGATTCTAAAAGAGTTGACACTGAAGGCGTTGATGATCCTGAATACATTGATCCTGAAGGAGTTGATCCTGAATGCGCTGTTACTGAAGGCGAGAATGATCCTGAATGCGTTGTTCCAGAAGGCGAGAATGATCCTGAATTCGCTGTTCCTGTAGGCGAAGATGATCCTGCATGCATTGATCCTAAATGCGCTGTTCCTGAAGGCGTAGATGATCCTGAATGCGGTGATCCTGAATACGCTGTTCCTGAAGGCGTAGATGATCCTGAAGGCGTGGATGATCCTGTATGCGTTGATCCTGAAGGCGTGAATGATCCTGAAGGCGTGGATGATCCTGAATGCGTTGATCCTAAAGGCGTGTATGATCCTGAGTGCGTTGATCCTGAAGGCGTAAATGATATTGAATGCGTTGATGTAGAATGTGAGGTTGGACCTGTATGGTTTGATTCGGAAAGTGTGGTTGATCCTGCATGATTTGATCCGGAAAGTGTCGTTGATCCTGAAATTATGGTTGAACCTGCGGGCGTTGATCCCGAAAGTGTGGCTGATCCTGTATGCATTGATGCAGAATGTGTCGTTGATTTTGTATGCACTGATGCAGAATGCGTTGTTGATCCTGCATGCGTTGATACAGAATATGGGCTTGATCCTGCATGAGTTAATCTGAAAAATATTGTGGATTCTGCATTCGTTGATGCAGAATGTGTGATTGATCCTGTAGACATTGACGCAGGTGTCGTTGATCCAAGGTGTGTGGAGTAGGAAGGTATGATTGATCCTGCATGCGTTGACCCGGAAAATGTGGTTGACCCTGTATGCGTTAATGCAGAATGTGTGGTTGTTCCTGCTTGATTTGATCTGGAAAGTGTGGTGGATGCTGCATGCGTTGATGCAAAAAGTCTACTTGATCCTCCATGCGTTGATCCTGAAATAGGAGTTGAACTTGCATGTGTCGATAAAGAATATGTGGTTGATCCGAAATATGTTGTTGGCGCTGAATTCGTTTTTGTTGATGCAGAATGTGTTTTTGATCCTGTAGGCATTGAAGCAGGTGTAGTTGATCCAACGTGTGTAGAGTCTGAAGGTTTGGTTGATCCTGGATACGTTGATGCAGAATGTGTGGTTGAACTTGCATACGTTGATCCGGAAAGTGCGGTTGAACCTGAAGGCCTTGACACAAAAAATGTGGTAGACTTAGCATGCGTCGATGCTGAATGCATGCTTGATGCTGTACGCGCCGAGCCTGAAGGAGTGGTCGATTCTGCATGCGTTGATGCTGAAAGCGGAGTTGATACTAACGGGGTTGATCCTGAAAGTGTGGTTGTTTTACCGGGCGTTGTTGCTGCATGTTTACTCGGCTTTCCAGGCGCTAATGCTGTACGTTTGGTTGATTTTGCAGGCCTTGATGTTGAAAGTGTGGGGATTCCGGCAAGCGTTGATGCGGGTGGTGTGGCTGTTCCCGCATCCTGTGTTGCAGTAGACGTGATGGATCTTGAAGATGAGGCGTCCGTTCTAGGATTTCTTGTGGAAGTGGTGCCTAGTTCTGGGAAAACCAGGAACTCACCATGCACCTCGCCGTCTGTCGCATTATACTTGGCTTTTTCTTCAGCAATTAGCTCCGCGAGTGTCTGATTTCCGCCTTCGATGATCTTCGTGGAATTTTGGTATGTCAGAGCAACAAGAGCACGTCCTGCTGCCAATCCACGTCCGTTCTGACTTGAAGGCTGGACTTGGTTGTTGACGGTGATTTGGACTTTAAATGCTTTCTTTTTCTTTAGTTTCTTCTTTTTGGGTTTGGGAATCTTTGCCGTTGTCGTTTCAGCATCTTCGTATTCATCATCGTCCACTTCCAGCGTAGACGTTTTTGTCTCCACAATGGTCACTGGTCTCGGTAGAACACTCTTCTTGAGAGTCGTTGTGGTAATTCTCGTGGTAGCGGGTGCAGTAGGTACGCCTTCCGTAATCAGCTCAATCGTTGGTGCCGCAGTGGTCGCAGGCATAGACCCTAGAGTAGGCTCAGTTATCATCATTTCACTGCCCTGAATATCTACCTCGTAGTCGGTACCTGCATATTTTGCTTTTTCTTCAGCAATTAGCTCTTCTAGCGTCTTGTTGCCGCCCTTAATTATTTTCGTGGATGTGCCCGCAGCAGGTTTTCCAGCCATAGCACGCCCGTTCCATCTGTTCGAATCCTGCTCCTGATTGTCCTGGTATTGAAACTGGTTGTTGATAGTAATTTGAATTTTAATTTTTTTCTTCTTCTTTTTCGGCTTCTTTGTCACCGAAGTTTTCTGGGTATGTGCTTCTTCTTCTTCGTATTCTTCCTCTTCTTCGGGCTTCAGGGTCGTTGGCTTAGGTTTCGGTGTAGCTTTCGGCTTCGGTGGAGGTTTCGGCTTTGGCGGAGGTTTCGGCTTTGGTGTTGGTTTCGGCTTCGGTGTAGGTTTCGGCTTTGGCGTCGTCGGTTCTGGTGTCGATTCCGGTGTAGGCTCTAGCTCTGGTTCCGGCGTAGGTTCGGGTGTTGGCACAGGTTTTGGTTTAGGTGTAGGTTTAGGTTTTGGTTTGGGCGTAGGCTTGGGTGTCGGTTTAGGCGTCGCTTTGGGCGTAGGCTTGGGTGTCGGTTTAGGCGTCGCTTTGGGCGTAGGCTTGGGTGTGGGTTTTGGTTTGGGTGTCGGTTTAGGCGTCGCTTTGGGCGTAGGCTTGGGTGTCGGTTTAGGCGTCGCTTTGGGCGTAGGCTTGGGTGTCGGTTTAGGCGTAGGCTTGGGTGTGGGTTTTGGCGTAGGCTTCGGCGTCGGTTTCGGTGTAGGCTTTGGTGTGGCCTTGGGTGTCGGCTTGGGTGTTGGTTTTGGCGTCGGTTTGGGTGTCGCTTTTGGAGTTGGTTTGGGTGTCGCTTTTGGAGTTGGTTTGGGTGTCGCTTTTGGAGTTGGTTTCGGTGTCGGTTTTGGCGTTGGTTTTGGTGTCGGCTTAGGCGGTGTTTGAGGTGGTGCGGTCGCTGTAGTTTCATTTTTCAGTACCGTCGACTCCAAAATTACGCTACCGGTGACAATTACTTCGTGGCCGCTACCAGCATACTTCGCCTGCTCTTCAGCAATAAGTTCTTCCAACGTCTTGTTGCCCCCTGCAACTATTTTAGTGGAAGTTACGCTTTTCGTCTTCTTCATAGCGCGTCCTTGTTGTTCCCCTTCGATGTTTCCATTCGAATTCTCTTGTTGACCAGGGTCGACCTGGTTGTTGACTGTGACTTTGATACTGAATAACTTCTTTTTTTTCTGCCTCTTCCTCTTCGCTTTTGGTGTTTTAGCCGTTGTCGTCGTTTCATCATTTTCGTATTCCTCCTCTTCTTGAGGTTTTGGTGCTGGAGCTTTAGACTTCGCCGTGATCTCGGCCGTTTTCGGCGAAGGTTTATCGTGTGCTACAGGAGCCTCAGTGACTAGAACTTCGGAACCCTGAACATCCACTTCATAGTCTGAACCCGCATATTTCGCTTTTTCTGCTGCAATCAGCTCTTCCAGCGTCTGGTTACCACCCTTAATGATTTTCGTAGAGGTTACTGTACCAGCACCGGGTACAGCGCGTCCTAAAAATCATTAATTAATTATTTAGAGCTTATGAGTTTGAGTTGAAAGCCAGTGAAAAGCATATTTACCTATCTGCGGATTCTTTGACCCTTGATCAAATACGTCAACGAAAGTTGGAGCTTCATTAAATTCCAGGCCACTGCTGTTATGAGGCTTCTGCATTGACACGGTTCTTCCCTTAGGGTGACCCGTAATCAGCATTCGCCCCACTTCATTTTTCTCGAGCGCAGTTTCGTGAAAATCCAAGAAGTAATCATATTTCGCCGTTGAGTTTTTGGAACCCTGTTCATAAATTTCCTGAATTTCTTCAGCATTTATAGAATAGGCTCTATGGGGGTTTCGCTCGAGGTTCGGTTTGCATGGTGTGAAAATTGACTGCTGAGCAAGTGTTCCATCCAAGGACTTTCGAGCTGGGTGGCAGCCAAATATCCCACTCAATGCTGTCACCTCTATGCTATGCAGAAACAAAATCAAAAGCATCAATTCAGTGAGCACTTCTGCAATCTTGGATAGCTCAAAAGGTCAGAATCAGTACCTTCCATAGGCGACGAGTGGTCGATAAATTTTTCTGTTCTTAGCATCCTGGCGCAAGACGACGAAAGTCCTCTTGACCTGAGTCAATCGGAGCCGGTCTTCACCAGCCCTGAGAACAACGACACCCTTCCCTTCATCATTCACGTTTCTTTGAAATATTGCTGAACCATGGTCTTGTCTTTTGGGTAAATGGTAGGTCGTGACATTGGTTCTCGTGTCCGTATTTTGGATGAAGGAGTACGGATCTCCCTCGATGCTCTCTACCGGAAGTGCTCTGGCTTGGGTTTCGATAAGGGCGTAGATGGAATCGTCTTCGGCAAGTCCCCATTCGAAAAGGACCACGAACAGTACTACGAACAAATTTGCACCCATCATGCCCGAACCGGCATTGAGTATTTGCAAGGGATTTCTGGCGATGCATCAAGTAAATTTCAACAGCGAAGTTTCAAGGCCGAGCTTATGAAAAGCCTCAAGGAATTTATGGTTTAATTAATTGTGATTTAGAAAGCTGAAAGAAGCTCCAGCAGCGTTGCACAATGATTTTGTAAACAATAGTCCGTTAAAAATACCCTCGTTTTAAACCAAAATTTCGCATTCCAAATCCAAAGCCTCTGGGTTTTCTAAGTTTTAGTTTATTCAATAAATAATCGGTGTTAATTAATAAATAATTGAGCATATTTTAGTTTAGAGTCTATTGTGTAGTGCCAGGCTTGATGGCCTTGGGTAGTCCCATAACTCCCATGACTGGCAAAACGTAGTTAGCCATTCGCTGCGTGATTTTCCTCCTGTTTGTCAAGTAGTAGGTCACGTATGCCTTGTGCAGATCTTGAGGTTCCTTTTCTGCTACTCCCGGCTCAAAGCGGTTCACAATGAAGTCAATAGTCCCGATGGCAGACAGAAGATTGTCACCTACGAGATACTGCTCGGCCTCAAAGCAATGGTCTTTCATACCGTTGCAGACCTGAAGGAGCTGCCAGCTCTGGAGTGACTTGACTAACCCTGTCTTGAGAGTAATCAGAATATTTCGGACTAATTTGACGGCGTGGTGCGGGTAGTGAGCCACAGCATCGGCAACAGCGGTCAGAGCGTATTTGTTAAGCGTTCCGGCGGCGTGGGCAATGGCGAGTCCATCAGGGTTGGCCACGACATCAGTGGGATGCCGCAGTTCCTGGGCGTAGACTTTCGTGTATGTCGCCCATTCGAAGGCTTGAGAGAAATAGCCAAGCTCCGTGATACTCAGTTTGTCCTTGGTCCTAGCAAATAAAAAATGGGCGTTAGATTATGCCAAGTGACTACCCTCGGGTCGAAAACGATAACCTACGCCCAATGTGCGTCGGGATGAATGGAGAAAGTTCCGTCCTTGTTCATTTCCAAATGCTTGTCTTTGATGAGCTTGAGGATCTGATCTTTCTGCTTGAGGTCACAGTAGGTTCGCAGGGTCTGCATGTAGAATTCTACGAGGTCCTCTGGCGTTTTGGAAGCTTTGTCTAATTCGGCTACAGTAACTTCCAGAGTGGAATTACAATGACCGAATCCAATGAAGGGCTCTTTATGATGTGAGATGAGTCCACGCCAGCCCATTGGACGGAAATTGTCCACATCCGCCAAATCAACTAATATTCCAAAAGTCATGAACAGAGTTCAGATGAGTCAACGTAAAATTAGTGAAATGCTCCAGTTATTATTCTCGAAATTCGACTAACCTCCGGCGTTTAATCCTTCCATTCGAACGGGTTTAGAGCCGAAACTTCTGCCCCCTGTACATGACACGACACTCGTTCTACAAGGGTTTACACATAATTCTTGGACCAAAGCTTGGATGCCATTTAATTTACCTTGTAGTCTTCGAACACGCTCAGCCTCTTCCACGAGTGCTCGGCTCACTCGGTCGAAATTATTTAAACAAAAAGTGATTCCAGCTTTATCCGAAGAGCCCTTCATTCCAATCAGTCCACCCACACCCAGCTTTTTGGCTCCAGCTTTCACCACATTGACCACAGCCTATAGAGTAAAAGATGTATCGAAGCCTCAGTTGTAATGTTATGCTAAACATTAAGCTGTTGACATAGTCATATTTTTTTAAAAGCAAGAGCCTACTTTAATTGGAGACGGAACAGCTGTGAGGACGGTAGCCCAGATTCCAGCCAATGCACTCATGATTGGTTTGGCAATGGGATCCAATCCTAAGGGCTTGGTGACCATTCCAATGACATCCGCTGCCACAGCAGGAATACCTCCAAATATACCTGGAAGTAATTCATCGAAGAATCCATCCAGAACCGATCGGTCGTTACTGATTTTGCCCACTCCGAGAGCCTTGGCTGTAATGAATCATGAAGCAGGCGAATTCATCAATTCCCGAAGAATGAACATGTTGGTAGGGATCCTGGGATCGAAGCGTTATTTCTGCCGTGAACTTACAAACCATGTCCGAGTTCTTATCAACCCAGTTAAACCACATCGTCGCCGCATGGTAGCCAGTTTGAGTGAAAGCATGGGCAGTGGTATTTTGTTGGCCTTTGACGGCAGCTCCTCCGTAGCCAAGAACGTTGCCAATAAACTGCATGGCCCCATCCACTGGAGTTAGAAGATCTACCACCAGCGTTATCTCGGCTTCCAGACATGCCTCTTCTGTCTGACCCCTCGATCAGATCCGAGTCGTCTAGCAGGAATCATAGAATACCATTCCGTTGTTTGATTAACCTGAGCAAGTCGTTGGGTTACATCTTGGTATTTAAGCTTACCTTTTCCGTAAATTCCGGTCGAATACGCAGCGTTAGCTTCGTGATAAGCAGACTGAACAGCATCATCCGATCGTCCACCCACGTTGTACTTCTCCAAATAACCCAGACCTAAAATAAGGCATAGGTAATTTGTATCGAGCTTTGCTTCGCCGTCCTCACCGGACAAATGTTATCCCTTTAAAAATGAGCCCTTACACAAGTTAAGGTACTCGCGATCCGGGGCTGCTTTTCCCAGTGCATTTCCATTTCCGGGTCTTCTCTGCTTCTGCCGTCGGATACCACCGCCAGCCTGGCCCTTGGTTTTCGAACTGCTACTACTACTGCCGCCGCCACCTCCACCTCCTCCTACCATTGTATTATTAATTTGAATTTTGATCGAGTATTTGCCCGTGTCCTCCTCGTCGTCTTCATACTCTTCTTCTTCTGCCGCAGGGGCTGGAGCACCAGGACTACGCTTTAGTTTTTCAGCTGCAGCCGTTTCGGCTATCGCACGCTTCTGTTTTTCGGCCGACACTTCCGGGGCAATGGAGCTGCTTTTCCGAGTGCATTTCCATTTCCGGGTCTTCTCTGCTTCTGCCGTCGGATACCACCGCCAGCCTGTCCCTTGGTTTTCGAGCTGCTACTACTACTGCCGCCGCCACCTCCACCTCCTCCTACCATCGTATTATTAATTTGAATTTTGATCGAGTATTTGCCCGAGTCCTCCTCATCGTCTTCATACTCTTCTTCTTCTGCGGCAGGAGGGGCTGGAGCACCAGGACTACGCTTTAGTTTTTCAGCTGCAGCCGTTTCGGCTATCGCACGCTTCTGTTTTTCGGCCGACACTTCCGGGGCAAGCTCGGATTCTCCATTTCCGGTTGCAACTGATGCTGGCGCAATTGCATGGGGAACATGAACATGACGTTTCTGCCTTTCTGCTGTCGCCACTGGCGCAACTTTCAGTTGCTTGGTTTCGACAGGCTCCTCCAGGTTCTTAGCAGCGTCTGCTTGAGCCACTTCTCTCTTCTTCCTTTCCGCCGCGGCCTCAACTTGGCGTTTCGCTCGCTTCTCTGCTTCAATCGAAGCTTGCTTAGCGCTCTTCAGCTCAGAAGCGTCTGCATATTCAAAGAAGAGCTATCAATGTTTTTTAGACGAGAACTACAATTACTGCATGTGGACTACTTACCTTGAAACTGGACCCTAGACCTCAATCCCAACTTGGTATTGACCACGAAGTTGACCGTGGACGCAATGAACCAAGAATGCTCAAACTCATCCACCAAATCCGTGAAGTAGTCATGGTTCAGAAAGACAGACGTCGGCTCAACGATGCTCGTAAGACCAGAGTCCTCGGGGGGTGCATGCGAGAGTGGGACTTCGTCTGGGTAATCCGGTTCTTGACCCACGGGAAAGGAGAAAGGCAGATTGGGATTAGCTCGGCAGGAAATGAACGACGACTTGAAACACACGGACCAGCCAAGGCGCGTTTCGATGTTGCTGTCGGATCCGCGGAAGTCCCATACGTCGAACTCAATTCGGCGCGGCTTATCGCCGACTTTAATTGAGCCTTTGCTGTCTTCTCCCGGAAATAGGTCACTGCAAGGATCACAGAACGTGGGTAGAATCACAACATCAGGGACCTTATCAATTGATTAAGCTGATCTGATAATTACCGGACATAAACGTAGTTGACATGGTAGTGGTCCTCACTGCCCGTCATCTTGCGGAGCACAACATACGTCCTTTGCTCGGTCTTTGGTCCGTCTGACCGTCGAATGTAGTCATCATATCCACTGATAACGATTACCTCTTTGACCGCTGAAGCCGTTTTCTGTTTGAAGACAGTGGTTCCGTTCTTCCGCTTCGGTTCATTCTTGAAGGACACGTCTCCCTTCAGCTCAGATCGGAGAACCACCGGATCCTGGGCAAACTCCGCTTCCGGAATCGCTAACACGGCTTTCTCTATGAATGGTATATTAGGGTCCTCGCTCAGAGCGGCGGGGGCCGCTGAGGTCGGGTGAAGGCCCTGAAAAGCTGCTAGGAGCAGGCAAGCCAATATTCTGTAATTGAGCCGCATGTTCAGGAACAAGATGAGCCGCAGTACTTATTACTGGGCAAGAGGAGAATCGTAGCAAAAGTGATAGGAATTTAATGAACATCAGGGGTCAATGGCATCCATCTAGGTCAATGCGGATTTGGGACGTGACTGAAAGGTGATTGCAGTAAGATTTCTCCGTCACGCTCTCCTTTCGAGACGGTACGAGCAGTTATCTGGTTTATTGGGTATCGCTGCTCATTACAGCAACTTAACTTTTAAAAAAAAATTGGAGTTATAATGTCAGGTAGGAGATCTGGTTCAATGATCCATGTCGTACCAGGAGTTCTAAATGTTAGGAGTAATAGTTCGGAAGACCTTAAGCGGAATATACCAGCACCGTTAAATACCCAATACGTTGACGCTCAAATGAATATTCTTCACTCGTAATAAATAGCATTTGCGTTATAAAAGTGTACTAAAAATGAGCTGTATGTCTATAGCACATGGCAGACATTTTATTTGATCAGAACAATACATTTTTATCCAAGTAGAGAATCACGCGTTGGGTCCAAGGGTCAAGATATAAGTTAATTACTGTAAATTGAATGTAAAACGTGTAAATGTAACATACTAATGTCGAGATTCGAGATCGATGAACTCATGAACTGGAAGAATTCATTAATAAGTTTGATATTTATGTGTTTAGTCGAAAACTCGTGGAAGATCCATAACACTCAGCCGAAGAATGAAATCAAGGATGAACATTTGAACTCGTATTTCGGGTGGATTATTTGTCACATAAAATCCCGGGACGCCTGCCTTCTCCAACATGACTTGTTGATCACTGACTTTCTGGTCCATTTGCAGAATTATTTTCATTTCAAATTGCTTCATCTCACGCTTCTGTCGTTCTTTGAGAATTTTCAACTCTTG
>VNWX01003021.1:0-10941 GCA_009869905.1 Ceratophysella communis | reverse complement strand
GATCACTAGTGATTCGCGCGAATCACCGGTGATCCATGGAGTTCCGTGGATCACTAGTGAGTTTCGAAACTCACCGAGTTCCGTGGTTCACTACGACATTTATACTTACCGTTTTTGGTTTCATAGAGCCTTTTACATATTTATTACAATTCTGATTATTTTATTCTCCCTTATGCTATTGAACTTAAGAATTATCAACTGCGATTTTCACAAGGTTACAAGTTACATCTACAATTATGTGACCTCTTATAATCTGTCACTGGCATTATAATTTGATTGACTACTAGGTACTACTACGTTAATATATTCATGCCGGCATTTAGTAAGAGTCAATGACTTTGCGGTTGTTTCAGTATAAAGCCTTTTTAATTTCAAAACTGGATGATCATTGAATATTACTGGGGTTGCAAACCGCTTATTACTGTTATTATTAATATTACTGGGGTAAATCTCTGCAAATGCTTTTCATGTTTTGTGTAAAATAATTTACAATAGTTATCGGTAGGGCAAATGAGATAGATATTCATAATTTACAAATCCTCCAGAGGCACCGACCGGTTAAAATGTTAACTCAGTAATATATTTTCGTCTGCTGTACCCATCAACTGCTATCGTAATTCGTAATCGGGAATAGTGAGCTAACTAAATGTGTCCAATAAATGGAAATGCCTTCATCCTGAATCCAATCAGGTATCATGCCAATAAAATGTTTCTCCTTCACTAGTAAATATAATACGCGTAGAATGTACAAATTGTTCCGACGTAATTTAACGATTAGATAAGTCCATCATAAAGTAGTGCTATGTTGTACAACGTTTACGTAAATAACAAGCGTGAGAATCGAAAATCATATCAGCGGCCTAGGCATAATTTCAGTATTATGAAGCCTTATAAATTACACAAAATAGACAACTTGCGAATCTTATCTGCGTCAAAAAAAATCACAAACATTCTAGTAAGTAATGTTTCACTTAATTAAACTTATATGCAAAATGGCATTTATGCTATACCTGAAGATGACTTTATTTTGGCTATTTTTGTTAATAAAGTAAAGCCGAGAACAGGCTGAGGCTTGCTACACTCAAACCTCATTAGTTAAGAATAACATAATTACTCAAAAACTACGTCTCATCTTGAATCATTTATATTGAAACTTTAAAAAAAACAAGAATTTCCCACATGTATAGTTTTACTGATTTAAATGCGAAGCAATAAGCGATAAATTGCCACTAGGAAGTAAATTTTCGGTATTATGTAAACACGAGTAAGACCTAATCAATTTCACATTGGTTTCACATTCCCATAATTTGCTTCAGAAACTTTTCTGAGAATTCAACTCAAGATCTAGGTAAATAACAAAACTCGTAATTTATCAGCCTAAACTGTTCCGGAAATGATGACGATGACGGTTTCAACAGCTAAACTTAATTGTGGGATAACGTGTCATTATCGCATACAAAATCCTATACTTGTACTTCAACTTCTGGCACACGTACGGCTGGCTTCGACGCCTAAGCTGTACAATTAGTGTAACTTAATTTTAATTTACTTTAATATTCTATGGATAGAAATTCGGTGTTATTTGAGATTAAAAATTTAAGTTTTAAATTTCAAATGCAACAGCCTGTATTTCGCGACGTAGTGGGTCTTTAAGGGTGACGACGAAGAGTTTGTGAATGATCCTGGATTTCTCGGCTAGACAGAAGGTGTCTGCTATAAACTTTAACCAAAATATTCCAATGCAGCAATCGTTAGCTTCAGTTCCAATTAAAATGCCAGCGTTTATACATGAAACACAGTTTTGCCTAGCGGCGCCGAGTTGAATTAAGGTTAATATACCATTCATAGTTGCAGCTGCAAATGCAGACGCCGTTGTTGTTTGAGCTGGAACAGTACGGATCCCTGGAGAGGATGTTGGCCACGATACCCCCATTACCTCCGAACATCGTCCATGATATCTTTCCTACGGTGGTCGCGAGCAACGATATCGGTGCCGGTCAAATTTTCAGCCTTGGGTCTCATCTTAGCTCGAAAGTGATTCTCGATTTCGACTGTGGAGAATTAGTCAATGGCCGTCTGATTGAGGTGCTTTGGTTTAGGGAAACCGGTGTCAGCTGCAGCGCTACTGGAACCAGAAGCTCCTTCCGCTTCTCAGAAACATCCGTGTTCTTCATCTTCTCAGCGATTTTGGTCTCCAAAAGCAGCAAGCAGCCGTCTGGTCAGGATTTCGGATGCGCAGGCGGTGCTGCTAATGGCAATCATCCTTGTGATGCTCCTGGTACCAGCATTCGCTCTCGCTCAAAGCATAGTTGAATAACTTTATAGTCACAGTGAGGATTTCTGAACGTTATGATGGAAATAATGCGAAGTAAACATGCTAACCGGTTGTCGTTGTGCATCTGAAGATGAGTGATAGGGTTAGTTAAAGTACTTAACAAAAGTAGTGGAGGGCCAATAGATGATCTATTTCGGCGGCGTCCAGCAGACCTCTCCAGGATGGTTTTCCTTTTTTTCAGCGATGCTGGCCCGCTGAGCTGTTTCCAATATCTTCAGGCCATTGTGCTTTTGTGGTAAGTATTTTTTAATTCAGGTTGAATGGTAGGGCTGAACATTGAAAATTTAATTCTTAAAAAGGGGATGCCCAACTCAACCAGATGGGGTAAATACAAATACATGCTGCATCATTTTAGTTTTTTTTTTATAACTCAATGGCGATAAGCGCAAAACTAGCATATTTAACTAACTAAAAATACTTTATTTTTAAACGATATCCAAGTCAAAGTTCCACGTATGCACTATGATGCATTTCACTCAAAAAGGATGCTTAATCCTCTGGATAATCATATTCCCCATCTTGATCATGGATATCCAGATTAGATTCCCTAGAATTAGCTCCAGCCTGTGAAGATGACGTTTGATTCACATCCAAATATTCTAATTCACCAAATAGTTTAAACGAGAGCTCCGCATAAGTTGAATCCGTTGCTTCGAGTAACATAAATGCTTCAGAAGTGACTGCGTAGTCCCTCGCATTAGAAGCTGCTAAAGCCAACAAGGAACCCGTTCTCTCATTTCCAAGAATATCCCTGAACTTCCTGTAAAAACAAACCCTATTATGCATTTCTCTTATTCCGGTTAGTGTTACTGATTGAGCAACAGGTTTTGCTTAAAGAAGTTTTAACGACTCTGTTTATGACGAGGTGACTCACAAGAGCTTCTTTCCCCGACTAACGCTTTTATCGAACATTCCACTATAGAGATCACGTTGAAGGGTAACATAGAGATCAATGGCTTCCACACCACGCCATGGATTTGCTTCTAGCCAGTTCACAACTTCCATAGACGGAACAAACTCTGCCGGCATTAGCATATCGTAGGTTTCATCCAGTTCCACCGATGAGTCGACATCTTCCACTGGCGATAGCATGAGCGAAGCAGCTAGTGAAAACAGCTTTCGCACCAGAACAGCATCGAACTTGTCAGGAATCAGGTGGTGAAAAGCAAGCTAATGAAAACACATCGTAAGCATTAATTCAGCAACTCGCAGGACACTTACTCATAATGGTATCAACTGGCACTGTCACCTGCTTACTGCTAATATTGGAATCTTACCATGGCTGCAATTCGTGCTCCAAAAAATGGCTGCTTACTCGACTTGAACTTGTCAATAGCGTCCATGATATCGCCTTGTACCACTAAATACCTAGTAATGATGAAAATGAATTCAAAGAAATTATGATGCCATGTTGTGAAATACGTGTAACCATTTTACCTGGCAAACCTAACCAAAACGACTCCCTGACTTGCAAGCTTATATTTTTGGGAAAGCTCCATTGCCAGTGTCCACTCCGAAAGCTGAACAGCACATTCAACTGCCTCATCGTACATTTTCCCTTGTACATAGGCCCCAACCTGTAAAACGGTCCAATTATTTCCGAGAAACAGGGAAACACCAGAGTTACTGGCTGAATGGCTTACCGCCATATCACAAAGCCCAACTGCTGCCAGTACGTCACCAATTTTTTCGTGATACACACTTTCAGGAGGAAGCGACTTGCTCAGAGCTACCAACCCGGGATAATCTTCCAGCATTAGGCAGCATTCAAAGATTTTTGCTGGATTCCTTCCTTGCTCGTACAAAGGCTTTGCTGCGGCCCAGTTTCCTTCGTCAGCGTAGCAGTCTCCCATCTCGATATTCAAAGATTCCAGCGTATCCTCGGAAAGACGATCAGCGGAAGATTTTATCAGTTGAACGATTTCTACTTTCTTCCAACGGCCGAGCAGAGCCCACATTTCATTCAAAAGATCACTACATAAAGCCAAATGTAAGTGAAAAAACATACTGAAACCATTAAAATTGATGAAATCAGTCAACGTACGTTCTTCCAGCTTGGCGATAGTGCTTTTCAGCTTCATCAAACTCCATGTAATGAGCACAGACACGGGCTTTAAGAATTTTATCATCGTCATTTGAAGCGAGAAGTTCTTTCGTTAGTTGAACGCCTCGGTAGTCGCGACATCGGACGAAGGCTGTTTCGGCCATACTCAAATCTAAAGTGGACATTGCTTTTCTTGCAAGCATCTGCCACAAGATAGGGAAACTGTTCTCTTCAATGTAATTGAACACGTTTCCCAACGACGTGTCATTTTCCAACAGAGCTCTAGTGTCCCGAAGTGGTCGAGCTTCGTACTTGACAATGAACTCGGGTTTGGGGGAATCCGGTGAATGCATCAATTCGTCCATAAGAACCGTTGTCACTCTCAAATCCTTTTTAAACAACGTAATGCTTAAAGACCCGTGTTTAGGAAAATATTTACTTAATAACTCACCGAGAAATACATTAAGTATCCAGATGAAATAACTGGCTCTTCAATACCCGCTTCAGATATGATGTACCTGTGTAGATACCGGAAGTAATTAATAAATTATAAATGGATTCATGTATCGGAACAGCAACTCGATGTAAAATTTGTGTGGCTCACAAGCGAGTCTTCTCCATAACACAGAACAGATTCGGATTATCACTCGCCCAAACTAAGTCCCAAATATCCTTCTTATCATAATTCTTGGTTGTACCAGCTGCCAGATTATTGCCTATTCCAAGCGTACAAATGCTCAGGCCACCAGTTTGATCCAACATGGCCACTTGTGATCCATCCAAATTCAAGAAAATTCGTCTGGGTAGATTCGATTTCTGGTAAGCAGAAGAGTGTATGAATTAAATCGATTTGCTAAGCTGTCCCACTCTCGAAAGTGAGTATTATTTTAGTGTAAAGTTGAATTTTATGAGCAAATACCTCAGCGTTTGAACTGAAAACGGTAATCAAAGTTCCATGCGGCAATGAGTAAAGGTGGAGAACACCTGAAGCCCGCCCGACAACAAGAACGTGCTCTTTGGCATCCGCGCAAACAACTGGGTCGGATGTAGGCTAAGTTTTACAGAAAAAACATTACAGTTATACCCGCAGAAACGGACGAGGATCAATAAAGTGTAAAGTCCAAAAATCATTTTGCTTAAATTACCATGCGAAGATGGTCATCGTCAATATCGGATGACACAGACGTGGTAAAGTCATCGATATGAAATACTTTCTCCCGTCGACCTGTCGCTGTTAAATCTGGTCTGGATGAAAGGCTTTCTCTGTGAATTCTCCAAATCACGATAGCATTAGGAGCAACTACGACGACCACTGATTCAGTCAGCGCCATTGTGAACGGTTCCAATGTGCTCATCGTTAGACCTATTAAAAGTTATTTACATATTGAACGTGGCAGTCCATGATGAAATTAAGCCTAGCTTATTGACTTACTGTCAAGTGCTAACCCGACAGTATTGACCAGGGCAACAGTATAGAAGTCCTCAATACTGGATAAAATGGCACACATTTCATTATTTCCTTTCAATTCCAGGACTTTACCAGGGATTTCTTGAAGGTTAGTCTATAAATTTCCAGAATATTTTAATACGTGATTATTTAAGATTTTTTATGCTTAATTAACACCTTTTCTTGGTCCCAAAACGCCAGTTGAGTCGCTCCATCTTCCTTTTCATATGAATACAGAAACATGTGGCCACCGAAATAAGCAACTTTGTAGTACGGTCGTATGTTCACAAAGAAAATATTGGCTCCAGATCCAACGGCTAGCCGAAGATTCCAAGAATCCCAAGCCAAATCTACAACTTCTTTCACCGGCAGTGTCAGCGTGTAAAGATGCTTGGGACAGTACAAGAAAAAGCAGAGTTATTGGTAAAAGGTTATCCGTAACTTACAACAAGCATTTTTATGAAACCAGAATATTTACGTTTCCAGTGTTACTAAAGATTTTGATTTCGTCCAGTTTATTTGAGGCAGTATTCTCGAATGGGCTTCCGCCGATTGCCAAAAACGCTCCGCTGGGACTCCATTCCGCACAAGAAATTGTCAAGTTTCCCTGAATTTGCAACGGATCTAGGTTTAAAATTTTAACATCGATTAAAGAATTCTTACACTTGAAATTACAAATAGTACAAGCACTAACTATTGTCATTGATCCCAGTCAGCAAATAAATGGTATTCATTCGAAATACCACCGCCAATGAGCGAACATTACGAGCTGTGCCGCCATGATGCCAGCGAACAGCTACGATGGCATTTTCTTCCTCATCTCCGCTCATACCGGACGTCTCGACTTCAAGTTTTCTCTATGATAAAAAAAAGTTATAGAAAACAGCTCGATCAACTTAACTATAAAAATATCAAAATATTACTAGCACTTTTAGCTAGCTGGTACATAACAAATACCAAGCTTACAACAAATTCGCCTTCAGCGTCATAAACCATGATTTCTCCCGTAAACAGAGTGAATAGCAGGTGAGAAGTGTCAGGTGACCAATTCACCCCGCTTAACTTGGGTCCTTTCAGTTCCTTACTCCATAAGCGATTTCCGTCTGCCGATCCAACAATGACCCCGCCTGCATGGATGTCAATGTCAATTATCATTATCAACGCAAAGATATTGTTTTGTTTCGCAGACTACTTTTTTAGTGGCATAATCGGCTATGACTATGTATTAAACTCTTTGGCGGTCCCTAACCCTACCCAAGCGCAAATATTGCTGTCAATGTCAAAACGACACCTAAACTTCTCAAATGTCGAAAAAGAGACAGCCAAGTCAGTTGATAATTTCTGTTTCAACACAACGTGACATACCATCTTCGTAGACAATGCAAATCTGCTCCCCGTCACTCGACCATGACAAGCCACGGACAGTTGATTTATTCCGATTATTAACCATTTCTTCATACCAGCTGCCTTTGTACAGCATCCAAACCACAATAAGTCCTGTCGGAAGTGAAACGCAAAACCAGATGCAAATTTTGTTTCGAATTAAAATATTTATATCAAATGTCCTGTCCAATGCAAGACGCTAGAAATTTACCTCGTGCATCACTGGTCGTTAGCTTATTATGTACATCGTTCCAAGCAATTACTTGGATCGGAGAAGAATGCCCTTCAAGTGTTTGATTTATAAGAATATTTGTTGGTGAAGCCAGGTAGCCAATTCCGGCGTTCTCTTCACTTGGCGATAATTTGCATGGGTCAATTTTCAGAACTTTGAGCAATCCATTGTCGCAGCCGCAAGCCAGGTAATTATTGGTTGTACTCCATGATAAGCATCGAACTGTGGCTCCGCTGGACATTTCCAGCTATAAAATACACAGAAAAATATCTTATGATTACTTTCTAACATAACTGTTAAGCTTAGTAGAATTCTTAGGACAATAGGCTTCAATTAGAAACAGGTTCAACATTACGATATTTAACATGTTCAAAATATGATTTATAGCAATAAGTATACCTTTTTACTTAAGTAGGCAAACATTTTTAGGTCAATTTAGTTCAGGAATCTGTAAAATCAAAATCAGAACTAAGCTCCAGCTTGAGATGTGGATAAGCGAAAAGTCACAACAAACCCTGGGTTTGAATTTGGAACCTCTTCTTTTGAAAGGCCATGAGCCATGAATGCGCAGCCTAGGCTTCTTTAGTAAATCAAAATTCAAATTCAAAGTCGTAGCTAAATAATCTCTTTTCTTGATCTTGAAGAAAACATCTTAAGCGATCATCATTGCATGTTGTTCTGATTGATTTAAAAAAGAGAATTAGCGTGTTGCGTCTCATCAATTCTGTTGCTTGAAAAGCAGCGAGGAGAATGTTGAATGTCAAAGCCAGTAGATTCGATGGTACTATTTCACAGCCATCACAATAACCTAACAGGGTGTGTCACGAAAAATTATGTATTACAAATTCAAGCTCCAGCAGCTTGTTTATTGTCCTCCATAGCATAAACATATTTAGTTAAAATTGACGAGTGTTTTCAAAATACATAATTTTAAATGAGAAATAATATACAAAATACTAAACCGTGCTAGGTTGTTTATCAAATGCTAGGAGCTGTGCCGATGCCAATATACAGCGGAGTCGTAAAGTCATATAAATATGCCAATTTTTTTTTCGAGGAAACAAGCATCCAGTCTGATTAAAATAATAATTGAATAATTCGTTTATAAAATAATTCATGTGCTGTTGGGTGCTAGGGGCTTATCTAATCGTCAACCCGAATCAAAGGCTCTAGAGACTTTGATTTAGCCATGCAAAATCGAAGTTATCTAATCATAACCCGACATAAGCACGCAATTCATAGATATTTTTTTCAAATAGCCACAATTCTAAGACAGGAATACGTCTTTAAGACACAAGGATGAAAATAATTAGTTATCTTGAAGCATGAAAATTGTAGCAAGGGGCAGTGTATAAAGTAATTCCCAGATTTACGATTTACCAACCAACAACGATGGATTAGTACTCAATTTGACTAAATCTAAATGCTCATCCTCTTTCAAATGAAATGAAATCGGCTTTTCTGAGATGCTAAAGCTAAATGCTAATACCAATACCTATAAGCTTTGTAGACAATTTATGCTTATGTCTGGAGCGGGACACCCTGCACCGGATGAGTATGTGCGCATTGGAAATTGGAAAACTGTCTTCAATTCAACATTCAACTGTGTAGCTTCCTTGCCCGACTTTCCCCCAGAATAAGGATATTCGAGCAGATGGACAAAAAAACGAAGCTTACAAAACGGCTCCTTAAAGCCGGCTTACATTGCATTCTAACGGTTAATTAGCTGGTAAGCTTGGTTCGTGTTGAGGTAGCGATGCATTCGGAGAGAGCAGAGGAGTTCTCGGTGGCGGCTGCTGGCTGGGCTGTTGCTGGAGAAGCTTCCTAGTGTATGTATCTTCGATCCCCTATATATCACTGCATCTTCAGCCCTGGTTCAGGTCGGACTGGTGTGCCATACTCCTCTCCCGGGTAGCCTCTCGTCCCACCAACCCTGTCACCCACCCAGCTCGGAGACAACATAAGTCAAGTACCCTAGCAGCTCCGGACCAAGGACCCTCAAGGCTCACGACCCGTCTGAGCCCCGGCCACCCGACACTCGGGCGGCCAACCCGCTTCTTCTCTTGTCAACAAGGTAGGTCATTCACTTCTCCAAACACCTTCAATTTGTCATTCATCGTTATGTCATGCCTATGCCTCATGTCATTTCCCTCTTTACACGTGTATTGTATTTCTAATTACTAGCAACTAGATGCTGGAGCATGCGGTTGGATACTTTATCGTTAAAAGTGTTAGTTTACGTTAGGTGCTTGATAATTCTTGAAACTTGACCTACCTAATAATGTATAATGTAAACAAGGTAGCAGTTCAGTGGGTTGGAAATGGAAATGGTGGAAGTTATTTTATTACCCTATGCCTCATGTCATTTCCCTCTTTACACGTGTATTGTATTTCTAATTACTAGCAACTAGATGCTGGAGCATGCGGTTGGATACTTTATCGTTAAAAGCAAAAGTATACCTACGATTGTATTTCCGCAAATTTGATGGTATTCGTTATTGCGCATTGTGTTCTATTTTTGTTTTACTGCGCTCAGTTCAGTGATTTCAGTTATTTCAATACAAAGTTTATGTGGTGACATGGTGGTGACTGACAATCATTACTCAGCGGCACATCGCGCGTGGAGTGTCCGTGAATGATTTGACAAATCAAAGATCAGAGTCAAATCATTTGACTATAGAGGTATTATTAAACCTAAAACCATAGTAGAATCTCCACATAAAAGGTTAGGTTAAAAACGTACGCGATCCCAGGGCCGCATACTATATCAGTACCTTATATTATTCCTAATTATTCATACCTCTATGGATGTGACACGAGACTAACATGAGACAACTGATATAGTGGTACAGTAGCAGTAACACTACGACCTCACAGTGACAATTGACACTTCACTTTGCCTGCGACAAGAGATGAGAGACGCTTCTCCGGGTGCGTTAGTTTCAAACGTTAAATATACGATTAGCGATAATGATCGATTCATAATTGAACAAAGCGGTAGTGATTTCAAATTGTTATTTAAGGAGGAGGGAATGTTGACGTTGACAGATTGATGACTCTGAATTTTTATCCTGCAATTTTCGTGCAACTTATATAAGGTGTACCTTATCGTGATACCTAAATAATAACACGAAATGGAATATCACTTTATCCCAAGAAATAAACATTGAGAAGTTAACTATGTAGTAGTAAATAAAGAGTGGAGTGAGTAGCAGCTTTAGCTGATGCTAAGTCAAGTTTCTTTATCACCACTTTAATTATGAGCTTATTGCTGATCTGCCCTTTTGTGATAAGGGAGGCGATACTATACTGATACTGAAATGGAAAACTCCATCTCGATACATTGCATTTTCCATTGCTATTCAAGGTCGTTACGGTAGGTTAGTTTACGTTAGGTGCTTGATAATTCTTGAAACTTGACCTACCTAATAATGTATAATGTAAACAAGGTAGCAGTTCAGTGGGTTGGAAATGGAAATGGTGGAAGTTATTTTATTACC
>VNWX01003020.1:0-10942 GCA_009869905.1 Ceratophysella communis | reverse complement strand
AACGGACGGACGGACGGACGGACGGACAGACACACACTCCAAATTATATAAGAGATGCTATTGTTCTAACCGACGAAGCTAATTTATTTTAATATTTTTTCAGATTTGGAGAATCCCTGCAATACTACTGAATGCGCATCTGGATTTACTTGCGTTCAAGAAACTGTGACCTGCGTTCGTGCCCCTTGCAAACCAATTGCCAAATGTGTTGAAGTAGCTAAACCAGCAGCTGAAGAACCAGAACAAGACCCTTGTGCAACCAAGCGTTGTCAAAGCGGTTACAAATGCGAGAAGCAAGTCGTGAATTGCTTCCGAGCTCCATGCCCACCCCTTGGAGTTTGCGTTAAATCAGAATAATTGAATTCGATTCTATAAATGTATTAAACCTCGTCCGGATCGCCATATTTTCAATGGATTAGCGCATGACAATACTCCCGATACTGTATTATTGTAATGATGGGATTTACCAGAGTTTTGAGTTACCAGATGTAACACATTTCAGTCGGTATTAAAATAAACCTTAAAATAACACCTACGTAAGCATTCAATTAGCAGTACCGAGCTTGTTTATCACACTTAATTCGTGCTTGTCAGCTTTAATAAAAACATCCACTAAATAAGACCTTGTAACTTAATATGCTCTAATAATAAAAATACCTGCCAAATGTGCCTCGTAGAAAAGTGGCAGCGCCAGCAAAAATATAAATAGTATTAAGAATTACAAATAGTAGTTTTGTTTCGGCATAACAATAACAGGTAGCTAACAGGAGCAGTTACAGAAGTGAATTAAATGCTAACCTTGGTTCATAAATCTTTCTGGCTCGCCAGGTATTGAACTATTGACACATCTTGCTGGGCTTTTGTAAGTCTCTGAAAATGCTTGATTGTGTATGGCAGGAGTCCGGAAGTTTCCAAATAGCCCATATCTTTTGGTCGAGTTGATTTTAGGAGAATATTTAGAATTACTTGAGCTTCGGTTGATGTTCTTGTATTCGTGTTCCATTTGAGGACGTAGCCCAATAGCTGAAACTTCTGATCCTTTGAGAGTTTTCCTAGAATTGGAGTCAGCTCGGTGGTATCTGGAATTTCTGCAAACAAAAACATAATGCCTTACAATTCTTATTAATTCCGAATTGAAGTTTTCCGATTTATCTCAGCTTACCACGAATATACTTTCAGCAAAGTAAACGGTCGGTCGAGCTCAATAGCGAGATAAATAGCTTGCGTCCAATCTCGATTTCTAACGACATTGTTCAGCTTTTGTTCATCTTCGACATTTTTCTTTTTCCGAGTCAGCGACTCGGCCACTTTCTGGTCAGTAATATCCTTCCAAATTGTTAATACTGAGTCAGCCGATCCAGTGACAACGAGTTGACCATCAGGAGTACAGTCCAACGCCCAAATCTTATCCTCGGAGCTTTCCATTGTAGAAAGGCAGGTGGAAGTTCGCAGGTCCCAAGTTTTCCAAGTTCCGTCACTACTCGTTGAAATAGCTTGGAGACCCGAGTTTATGAACCTGCATTGCAGAACCGAGCTGGAGTGTCCTTGCAGCGTCTGTAAGGTAACAATTGCGGCTCAATAAAAATTCAATGGCGAAATATGGAAAATTAACCGGCATTTACTAGATTACCTGAATACACTCAAAGGTAGCAATATTCCAAATTTTAAGCGTCGTATCGGCTGAACTAGTAATGACCAGTTGGTCCCACGGAGAGAACTTGACATCCCAGACACTCTTCTTATGACCCTTCAATGATCCCAAAAGCTGTAAATGCTCGGAGTCCCAGATTTTCGCAGTTTTATCACGAGAACCAGTAGCAAGCTGAAAAAAAAATAATTTAATAAATAAAAAATTAAATTCGTGCTCTGAAATATTTACAAACGGGTTTAGCTATTCTACTTGACACCTACCATTGCTCCATTAGGACTGCAATGAACCACATGAACTTCTTTCTCATGAGCAACTGCACTTTTCAAACACTTCTTCTCAGTCCAAGATTTTAGGAATGTATCTTCTGAAACTGAATATACAAGATGTTTTGTCGGATCAAAGCAAACCGCAGTCACAGATGCAATATGGCCTTCCAGTACAGCATGAGGCTCAAGTAAAGATGACTTCCAAAAGATTATTCGATTGTCCTGATCAAAGAATAGGACACATACAGATTTTATATTAGTAAATTTTTAAATGACCGACCTAGTTCCTTTGGCGCATAACATTTTACGTAGCTTACCTTTGAACCTGACACAAGCCATTCTCCTTGTGAGCTCATTGACAATACTATATCCTTGTGACCGCGTAAGAACTGGCAACTACCAGTCTTGAGGTCGTAGGTTTTGATAACACTAGTATTGTTGGCAACTGCTACTTTGTCAGATTCCCAAAGGGTCACACACAGAATTTCGTCAAGGCTTCCAACAAACTAAATAGAAAATTAACGATGCATGAAATTTGAAGTGTGGCTGCTACTTTAAAGCCGACAGGGAGATGCAAGGTACCTGTTTTCGAACCCGAAGAATTCCCTTGGCACTTTTCTTCTTTCCATGGCTCTTCCCAACTTGATAAATAGCACATGTATGCGTGGAGATAAAGAAGTGTTCTGAATCGTCAACTCGACAGAGTTCGCGTAAGAACTGGCAACTACCAGTCTTGAGGTCGTAGGTTTTGATAACACTAGTATTGTTGGCAACTGCTACTTTGTCAGATTCCCAAAGGGTCACACATAGAATTTCGTCAAGGCTTCCAACAAACTAAATAAAAAATTAAGGATGCATTAAAATCTGACGAGTGGCTGCAACTTCGAAGCCGACAGGGAGATGCAAGGTACCTGTTTCCGAACCCGAAGAATTCCCTTGGCACTTTTCTTCTTTCCATGGCTCTTCCCAACTTGATAAATAGCACATGTATGCGTGGAGATAAAGAAGTGTTCTGAATCGTCAACTCGACAGAGTGGCGAATGAAGCGCAACAATAGATTCCTCATCGTCCCAAGCCAGTGACACGTCAGTTGACAGTTTCATGGTTTCTAAATCCATGTGTCGAACAGTTCCAGGAACAGATGCGATGTAGAGATCTTTTCTTGATTAGCAAGGTCATGGACTCGATCACTCCAGGAAAAGCTAGGGACCTAACTTTCTGAATTGTGGAATTTGATGTGTCCCATACGATAAGTGTCTTGTCACGGCCTCCACTGCAAAAGTTGGACAAAAAGTATCGCTTAGACGCTCAAGGTTAGATATATACAGTATAAAACTTTAAAGACGATAAGCCTACCTAACCATAATGTTACCAGGGCCCCACTTCTATTCCAGTAACCTGTGAATAGTGCCCTTCCAGTGTTTGTGAGATGGCGAATTGCTTGGTCACTTCGTCCATCTCGATCGTATAAATATTTCTTTCAGCGATAAACAATCGATTTTTCTTTCCGGTACTGGAGTAATCCCATTTTGCAAATCCTACTGATGGAATACCCTCAATCCGAATAGCTTTTGAAACCAAGCTACCACCTGCATCCCAGACTTTTACAACATTTCCAGCAATCGTAGTCCAAGTAAGCTGACTCCGACTATCCTCATCAACAGAAATTATGTCGGATTTGGAAGAACCGTTCGTCAAGCCGTTTTTCGTCAGCGCTGAAGATTTACTCTTATGAACTTCAAGAATTCCAACTGGTGTTGAGTGAAAGGACTTGATAGTTCTTGTGGTCTCTTTCGTATTCAGGTCCCATAATCGCAACAGTTGAGATTTATGTGCTGTCACAAGTGTATGAGTAAAAGGGCATGTGTCGAAAGAAATGATCTCATCAAGCTCGCATTCATAGGTTCCTAAGATACCGAAAGACCCTGAGGTCTCATGAACTTTTGTGTCTTCATCCGCTGATGATACGATTTCAGAATCTTCCAACTTTACAATAGAATTGATGGCAGTCGAAACAATCTTGACTCCGCCTCCACTTTTACAAGCAAAGTGACACGGGGATAGCACCTATTTCATTTGATTAAAAATGATTATTGCATGTTCATGTTTAAAGGATTATAATTTATCTGAATTGCTGGAGCTTACCGAAACCTTACCACCAGTGTAAAATGGTTCAATTTTGGATTCAATCTCATAGCTGCAATAAAAACGAAATCAACGCGATTATACGTTATGTTATCTTTGCATTGCAATTTGCAATATAACAGTAATTACGTTTAACATTCAACAATGAGAATCAACATTACAATAAATACAGGGGCTACGGGATTGGTCACATGAGTGAATCAATAACAAATAAGCATTAAGCCAAGGCTACTGTGTTAAACTTATGAAATTATTATTATGTATTGTATTACTGATTACGTACAATTGTTTTAATTTGGGATTAAGCCTCTCTTCCAGCTGTGCAGCTTGTGTCTTCTCGTCCTGAAGCCTCTTATGAAATATTTCCAGTCCATCGTACGACATTTTAAAACTTTAATTGCACTGAAAATTAGAGAACAATTAGAATTTTCTCTGGAAAAATAGAAGCACGTGCTCCAATGCGGTGCATTAGGCAAAGTTTGAAATCTGCCAGATTCGACGCGACTTAAAAAGAAACGCTACTTGCCATATATTTGTACGCAAGTATTTTGTTAACAGTGCGCTCAAAAATACGTTATGTGAAGTTCGTTTTAGGCAGGGTGGGATGCTCTTTAAAAATAATTTCGATGCCATGCAATTTGGCAAAAATTTTGCATAGGTGACAGGTGATTTCGGGTCTCTTTCGAGTTCGAACCTTTTAACCTTTGACCGGACGAGAAATTCAATAGGTGATAGGACGAAAGTGCTAAAAAAAATGTATTGTTTCTCAAGGCAGTAGTAGACGATACAGAATGTTCAAAAACATTTGGATTTTAAGGAAATTGAGAAGGGTCATGTTGAAAATTTTATGGAAGCTAGAGGAACGGTTCATGTTCAAAATTTTACGAGCATGTCGCGGAGCATTATTAGGAGGTCATGCCCGGGATGCCACTTTAGATGACATCGCAATTATTCACGAGTCACCACATTTTCTTGTGCTCAATAAGCACCATGATGTCCTCATCAATTCGGTCAACAGGGAGCTTGGTTAGTATACATTAAATTGAATATTACAATTTTTTAGCGAAATTGGCGTGCACAAAATTTTAATTAAACGCTAATTTTTAAATCAGTAACCGTGGAACGCCAATTGGAGCGACTCTATCCAGATCTCGTGAACAAGAAATTACCCTTTGGATTCTACTTTCCTCATCGACTCGACTATTCAACCAGTGGAACACTTTGTATTGCTAAAAGTAAACGTTCTTGTGCAGCTGCAGTTGCTGCCTTTGAAAAGCGAAATACTGAAAAGTAAAACAAAACTTCCGCACAGCACATATCTAATTGTGACATGGCGTTTTCATGTTCACCTGGTGTGGTTTTTACAGATACTACCTTGCAATTGTGCGAGGCTACATTTCTCAAGACTTCCTGACCTTGACCGAAGCCGTTGGAAGGGACACTCGGGAACAATACGCAAAAGTTCGAATGGCTTCCGAGACCATGCCCTACTGTGATAAAGTCACAAGGGCCGCCAAGACTCACCTAATTGTAGTAGAAAGAGGAATTTGCTATGGATATCCGGCCACAAAAGTTCTACTACGTCCCATCACCGGAAGGAGACATCAATTACGACTCCATTGTCATACTCTTGGACATACCATCGTCGGAGACTTTACTTATAGCAACAAAAAGGATCTCTTCCCTTATCGAATGTTTCTCCATGCCTATAAACTCATGATCAACAGCAAGCTGGAGTCTATAAATGTAACTACGAGTGATCCGTTCCTTCCGACGGATCCGCGGAATGAATGGGAACCTCATCAAACGGTTTTAAGTATTGAAGATGCGATTTATGAGCTTTCGTGTAAAACTAAACTATAAATAGCATTGAAGTCAGATTCAGTAACCGGATGAAATTAATAGAAACGTATACATTTATTGAATTAAGTATTTGAGTACATAGAGTTTTCACCAATTCACTTTATATTCAGGTCAAGGGCAGGTCAGGTCAGAGGTACGTACGACCAAAATGCCTTAGGTTTCATCATTTCGATAGATAATTCTACGACATTATACTACTCAAAAATGGCACACTACGATAGAGCAGATTGCATTCCAGTCGAGCTCAAGCATTAAGTCAAAGGTCGAACAGTTCTTAACATAAACTATTCGAAGGGTAGGAAGGCGTTATTCGGTAGCTGAATTGCACATGGTATTCAGTATTATTTATCATTGAGATGTTCAAATACGAAGCGCATATTACAATAAAAGGAGCAGAAAGCAGAAGCAACAATGAGCAAGAAACAAATATTTTCCATGTGCGTAAAAGCTACGCGTGGAAAATTAAACAGCTCGAAAACAACTCTATTGCGACTACTTACTTGTTATACAATATTAATAATAATAATTTGGGGTTTAGAGTCCGTTTTATATCCCATCAGGGCCTGACAGACTGTGTTATACAATATTCAGAGAAACTATCCTAACGCTTATTATTTATAATTATCTTAACTAACATTACTAAACGTAGTTCATCAGAGAAATAGGTACTTGAGTAGACAATTATTCTTGACCAAGCTTACTGTCGAGCTGCAATCATCTAATTTTTACCAGTATCATTTAATTATTTCTATAATTGGTTTGGTAGTGTTAATTAACTGACTTTCTGTAAAAATACTTTATAGAAGATGCATTGTTTAACAAAAAGGCAACTACAGACTACACATAAACAAAAGAATTAATCGCTGCATGACGAGACACGAGACTACAAATACATTTGTGTATATTTAGAAAGCATAATACTGCTAATCTACTTTTTTTAGAGAAACTACGAGCTTTTATTTTATACGCGAATCGAGAATGTGTTCTTGTTCCACCTGAGTGAAATGCTGGATCCAGAGATTTAGTTTCTTTTCAAGTTAGCAGTTTCCAGCTGCTTTCTAGTCATTACTCGCTCCAATAATGGTGAGAATGTAAATAAAGATGTTGACTATGTCCAAGTAGAGGTTAAGAGCCGCAAAGATGTATTCTTCTGGAGAAATTGAATACTTGTGTTTTCCTCCCATCATCAACTGTGTGTCGTAGACGAGGTAGACGGAGAAGATGAGAGCTCCGATTGATGCATAGACGATTTTGATGATTGGGAATCTTGAGGACAAGAATGCGGACAATATTCCAAATACGAAGAGGATCACAACAGCCACAAAGAGAATTCCACCCATTGCGGTGAAGTCCCACTTGGTTTGGAATGAGAATGCCGTCAGCGCGAGGCAAACTACAGTAGTAATTCCAGCAGCTAGCAGAACGGCATCAGCTCTGTAAAATCAGAAAGAACATAAGAATATTTAGAAATGAACTTAAATGATTTCAGGGCTTGACATGACATACTTGTAAGTGCTCGAAGCCGCTCCAAGAACAAATCCTTCTGCTACAGTGAATAGGGCCAAGCATATGAAGTTCCCAGGTGCTTTCCGACGAACCCCTTCGCAACATGCCATCACCAATAGGAGCACAATTGTGAGACCCAAAGCCATGTAAAATACATAAGCATTTTGTCTTGTCCACATTCGCGTGGGCTCATGATAGAGGAACAGAGCAATGAAGCCCATTGTCACGCCGAGCTGGACCATCAGGATGGAGTAAACTTTTCTGTAGAAGTTAATATTGAAAAATTAGATTTGTAATTGGGATTTAAGAATTCCGTCGTTCTGAAATGAGATTCATGAAAATAACTAACCTGATAAAAGCTCGTCGAATGGTCTTGTCGGTGAAATCAAAAGTGCCATCGTAATCTGCTCCAGAACCGCCACCTCCGTAACCAGAACCGCCAGCCCCTCCGTAACCACCGCCGTACTCCACATCAGGTGGCTTAGGTACTCCAGGAGGAGGCATGTGGAATCCAGTAGTTGGCATCGGGAATCCACCTTGTGGACCAAAACCGGGACCGGGCGGTGGAAATCCTTGTCCATACGGGGCCTGTCCATAAGGAGCTTGCCCATACGCTGGCTGCCCATAACCCGGTTGTCCACCAAATGGTGCTTGACCTCCTGGGTACGCTCCTGCACCACCGAAATTGGGTGGAGCTGTAGGATAGCCGCCAGCGTAATTTGGCTGAGGAGGAGCTGAGAGCAAAAAATGTTTACAACTAGTAAATTATCCAGCTTGCAGATGTTTATACTTAAAATGTTTCCCTGATGCATAAAAACGAAGCATGGATGAACTCATTGTTTACTCACCAAATCCAGCATTAGCTTCACCGTACGGTGGGGGATAAGGTTGTTTGCTAGGATCCATGTCGTAAGTTTTCTTCAGCAGAAGACAACTTAGGTGTAACTGGTCGACCAAAACCTCGTTGAAATACTTTCTAGAGCTTCAGAGATTCTGAAAGTTTAAAAAATTGAATTAGTGAATTACTCAAGTTGGATCTGGACCCAAAAAGCCTAATGCATCATGTGAGCAATTTCCAGAGCGGAGCGTTATCAAGGAAAGAAAGAAAGAAAAACATAGCATCATAAATAATATGTTGACTCATCGCGATCGAGAAACACTAGTCAACGTCAACTTTTATCAAGTTATCCTTTATCATTTATCGACTTTATCCACTGTACCAACGACGTACTTATTTGTTAAGCGCAGAGCGTATTACTGGCAATTCAAAATAAATACTCCATCATTTCCTTTCCCTGTAATAGTTGGAAATTGGAACGGAGTTTGTGGAAGAAACGAGTGCACTTCCTGCAGTTCAAATGAATTTTTAATCTAATCTCGATTCTCGATTGACCAACAAATAATAACGCTTAGGCCATCCACCATGCAGGATGCAGGTTACTACACACAACTGTTATAATCAGGGCTTATGGATGGATGGTATTGTATGCATTTGTCATTTGCCAAAGAGTCACACTTTATCGTTATAATTCTTGTGGTCAATTTAAGATTAACGGTGGCAAGCATAAACTAGAGTTTTGATAATAGAAAACAATAACTTTAGTCTTACAATTAAATGGCTGAAGTGGAGTAGAATTCATTGCACACAAATAGACTAACAGTTATGCCCCATCACCATCTCTACCCCTACCCTATCCTAAGGAAATGTGCAATAAAAACTAACATCTAATTCCCTTTCCCTTTCACCTTTTCGCCCATACACACTTCACATTTCATTAGTAAAACGGTTAATGATGGCGTATGTGACCTATTTTTAGTGATCTACCGTCGACAGCCGACACAACACAGACACTGGTTAGTTTACCTAGATATGCTTCAATTAGGTTAGGTTCGGTTAGCCTTAAATACTTAGAAATTCCTTACACCTTACACCTTAAGGTAAGGGACTGATCTAACCCAATCTAATTTAATCGAAGCCCATGAAGTATCTGAGCAAATTAACCCGTGCTCGTGCTGGTGTAGCAGTTTGTAGGGTGTTGGGTCGTTAAGTTCAAAGTTAGTGTGTGATCTACAAAAAACTACATGCCATGTTCCATATCGGTTTGGTTAGTGAACGTACGATATTTTAGTCAGTCATCAGTTGAAAAACTGCCGCGCGCGCGGGACGACACACGCCACACGCGACCCGCAACCTACAATACACAATATGTAATGGATTATCAATTATCAATGTCAATTTACACACCTGAATTTTAAATAAAACTGCAAAAGATTAGCGCAAGACGTAAGTAGAATTGCAAATCCTTAGCTTTCAGAAATCGCTGATTGATCTAGATTATTCTTGATTTTTTCAGCACTATTTATCGTATTTTTAAATACCTTTTGCCTTTGGTTGAAATTGATGATTTCTTCGTTCAAATTCAAACCGTCGTCAATCCTGGTCGAAGGTTCCTTGCAAACTGTTGTTGTTGTGCCAGTGACTCACAGGTGTAAGCTTGCCCAGGTGACAACTTCTGACGTCGTCACTGTAATCTGAATTAAAACGGATTAGGCAAACAACAAACAAGCACAAGGTTCAGAAGAAAGTCCTGCTGAGCTCGAAGAACGACGAATGAATGATATGGGCTCGTCAGGATGAATGACGTATTCTTAGCACCTCCCTCCGTGTACATAAACCCAGGCACCTCACATTCCCATGCACTTTGCAGCTGTGCACTAGCGAGGGGCCGAGGATTTCGCTCAAACTCATTGAAATAGGAAAAAGCCAAGCCAAGACGTAATCTTTTTACACTACGTGTGGGTCTACGCCTACGCTACGCTGCTACGACGACGACGACGACGCCAATCAATCAGCTTTATTTATGCTCCGCGCTCCGCAATGCAAAATTAAGCTTATCATTAGGTCAATAATCCAAACCCATTTTCTCAAGTATTATTATTAATTCCGAAGTTCCTAGGAATTTCTAGAACCTGCTCTACGAGAAGCTTCTCTCAATCTCAACCGCAAAAAAATAATTGAACCAATATCGAATTTTTTATTTATATGAAGAGCTTCCTGTGAAAAATACGGCTTCTTCTATGCCACGTTAGACGCCAGGCCAGGCTGGCTAGAGACGTGTCTTTTTCATGAGCAAAATTATTAAAGCCTTGAGCTTGTGACTTGTGATTGTGACCGTGAACCGTCTATGACCGTTTATTTTGTGACTGTCACCCAATGACAATTATTACGAATTGAAGTATAGATTCAGAGTAGGTTATTCGAAATATTCGTTGTTGACGTAATCAATCGATTGACGTCTGACGTCTATGATTTCCCTTCTGCTGGTCTGGCTATTGTTCTTCAAATATGAAATGCAATGTTGCATAATAACTACGATGTTGTCGAATAATTCGTGTTCACGAATTATTCGACTCCACTAATTTAAATGCAGAAATGCACAGAATGCAGGCTGCTGCTGGCGGGTTGATGACTGATGACTCATCTCATAAATTAAATTAAATTGGGTCTAAT
>VNWX01003019.1:0-10942 GCA_009869905.1 Ceratophysella communis | reverse complement strand
CATACACGACACCGTCGTTGGTGTAAGCAATCACATGAGGACCTGCTCCGTAGCTGAAGCCTGAACATAATAATTCAATAGGATAAATTCGGGCAGCGTTTACTGCAACGAAATTATGTTTTTAAATGTACTATCAGCGTGCTTTGTCTGACCTTTAATTCCTTTTTTACAAAGAACGTCAATTTTCATGGGCGTCAAGCTGGATATCAAGCTGTCGACGCCCAAACAACCTGAGCTGTTGGAACCAACCGAGTATACTTCGTCATCCTTGGTCACGACTATGGCTTCATGTCCAAGATTACCTGGAAAGCAAATTAATCTCTCCGTCATTAACGAGAACAAAGGAACCAACACAAAATGGCCAGTGACCAGTGGGTATGAAAAGCTATGGCTATTTGAAAGAATTTGCTCTCACCAAACACACATGCGAGTTTAATTGTTGAAATGAACTCAGGCTCCAAAATACCGAAAATCGTCCAATTCCGTAATTCCATTGTTCAGCAAACACAACTCTTGTTCAATACAGCGGTTAGAAACTTGTCTGCCACTCCACTCACCTAAACTAATTTCTAACCAGTTGAGCTAGACTTGGAGTTGTAATGGGATTGGGAATACTTCTGTGTTAGTACGTCAACTTGTAGTTAGCGAGACAATTAGCAAAGTGGATGATCTGCATCATTAGGAAATTAACATATGATTAGTTAGTAGTAACTCACAAGCAAAACCAGTAAATCATACACTGCAAGCAAGCTAATTGACGATTATGGGTTCTGGCCACTTGCCACTACGTACATAGAACGTAGCACGAGGAGCAAATATCAACAACAAAAACACAAAACCATACCTAATTTGTAATTTAAATGTGTTTCATTTGTAGTCAGTCATAGTCATGACGCGGCAGTCAATAAGTTAGTAGCCGTAGCGTAGCGGTCCACTTCCCAGGATTTTCCGATTGGAGGAGACGATATAGGAGGCCAGCCTCAGAGCTCAGCTTCTTCCTTCTGTGCCTTGTTTTTATATTGTAACACTAAGCTAAATTGTAATTATTAATTGCAAGATATGTGCAACACTCGCTACGTCAGCTGTGTGCGGAGCGAACAACAACGCCAAGTGAATGAGCTGATAACAACAACTGCACTGTCAATGACTTCTTCTATGCTTTGCTGGAGAAAGAACACAGAACCCAGTCTCGTTCGTAATCATAAAAACTCTATCTGATATTCGTCGGTGAAGAATCCCACGGCCGTATCTACACTTGTTTTTTAGTTGCACAACGGCCGTATCTACATTTTGACCAAAATAATGTTTTGATGTCAAAAAATCAGAAAAAAATCGGCGGATATGAGGGTAAAATGCCGTAACTGGGTTCGCAGTGCATCATAGCCTATTACCATAACAAACATTTACGCCATTTTCCATTTAAAACAATTGCATGACAGCGGACGTATCTGGTCAGATACGGCAATTGGTTCTACATCCGATTCGCAAAAGGTTCACCCTGCCAAGTGCTTAGCATGTTGCACATCGGACGTATCTGCAGGTTACATGGAATGCATACTTTCATTTACCAGAGCTGCTTCTGACCATCGTAAATTTAAAATTAGTTAACTAAATCTTAACTAATTCGTGAAACGAGCCGGGCTAACATGTCAGCGGAGGAGAGTATTCCAGAGTCCGAGTTAAATGAGCCTTCCGATGATGTGGACCTCATTGAACCGGCGACACTTATTCTCGTCGGAGGACAAGGTTAGATAATACGAGCTATTTTGAATCCTCAATTACGTACCTAAATATCTAATAATTTAAATAATAATCATTATCGAGCCAGCATCAATCGGTTTTCATTTTTACTGTTCTTTAGAAATTCAAGATGTTGAGCAGGACTTGCCTGAATCTTTGCATGACTTAGTTGACGTTAGCGAAGAGGTCGACGTCGTTTATCACGGGCATTTGGACGATCAATCAATTGTAATTGAACGATGAAGGCAACACTTCACAAGAATTGCAAGCCAATTCAGGAAGCTTAGAGGTATTTCTGCGTTAAATTGAATTTAATTTTTTGATATTTTGATCTGACAAAATGTAAATACATTTGTTTAAATTTAATTATACTTTTAAGGTTTTTCACGGTGACCTAAGCTCAGGCAGGAAAAAAAGGCACAAGGCTGAGCAAAAAGAATGGAGACGAACCAAAAATAAGGAGAAACGCATGAAAGGTCAAGAATATTTTATGGTAGGGTCAAGGCAGGGTCAGAAGAACGAGCAGGCACCAAGTTCAAAGATAAACTTAAGGGACAGAGAACAATGGGTGAAACCTGCAGTTCCTGAAAATGTGCAAATTCAAAAGTAAGGTCGCACATTTCGCAACAAATTTTATTTTATTTTCGAAATCTTTCGGTACTATATCTACCATTCCTATTAAGGTTACCTTCTGCAAAGATGTTGATGAGTCAACGCGAAAAGCAGCATTCCAAAATTTTTGGGAATCAATGGATTATTGGGGTTAGAAGAAAGTCTACGTCTGCTCTCTAGTAAAGTCAGTGGAAATTAAACGGAAAACAACGACATCACAATCCAGACGCTAGATAATAAAATGTCTATGTAGTTCAATTACTTAATTTGGCGTATCTACACTTAGATGCTTTTCAAAAGCCGTATCTGATTTTGTCAATCGAATTAAACATTATATCCGGCTTATCTCGCTCAAAAGTAACAATGCATTAACATTAATCGACATCTAATATTTTCCTGGGAAGATTGGCTATCTTCATTTTCGAGGATTTATTCTTGTTACTTAATAATTAAGTTTTAACTCTCTCCTGAAAAGTGACGTAATTGTAGATACGGCCGTTGCGCAACTAAAAAACAAGTGTAGATACGGCCGTGGGATTCTTCACCGATATCCGATTTTCGATTATGTACTAGTCGATTACGTAGGTAGAGTAGAAGAAGTGCCGTGTGCTAGAATAAACTACTTCTGGCGAATGAGTGATTCCAGTCCAGATCTTTGATGCTCTTGCTGTGATTCGATTTCGATATAAACAGGTAGGTAGTAAACTCGATTGAAACTCTCGACCACATAAAAGACGGCCAAAAAATGAGTTCGACTAGGTATGAGTATTAATTAGCTTTGGGTCTGCCTACAAAGAAATCTGATAATGGGACATCATATGAATGATCCGTCGTCACCTGCACGCCTGCCTGCACGACTCGACATCCAGATCCAGGTACTTACATATCAGGCGAGTATAAACCTACTACAATATTGAAAATTCACTAATTTACCGTCAACGTTTAATGCACCCCTGTCCCATCTTTTAGAACGCTTTGCGTATCCAAAAATGCAAGGTTAAAACTGTGGAGTCGATTTAGTGTGCGTCGTCGGTGTTACAGGTTAGCTACTTATATATTACTTTTATAGTTCAGCACTATCTAATAAAGCAGATTCACAAGACAGGAACGGCATCAGATACGCAGGAGCATCACGTGTTCCAAGTGTCAGTGATCCCGCTTATCATCTGCGTCCCTGAGGATGTGCCACTGGGCAATGGGTCTCCTCGGTGAGTCTATACGAACACAATCAACAGGATGATGGAATGATGGTCAATATCAATAGAAGCAGATTTATCGGGCCTCCGCGACGCTTATTGTCATCGCAAACCCGAACTATCCGAATGTTCTGTTTTACCCAGCATATCTGACCAATGCCGGAGTTCGAGTCCACCCACGCTAGAGCCGACGACCACGCGACCGATGGGATCGGACTTGGACAAGCGATCGTAGTCCACGACCGTGAAAACCAAAGTAGTCACCTGAAAGAATGAGAATTTTCTACAGATGAGATCAGTTCTAGGCGCAGATTCTGAAGCAGCGTTAGACGTTAGACCAGAACTGACCGGAATATCTTTGAAGGGAACATCGAATGTGAAGGCCTCATTGTAGTACGGGTTCAAGGTTCGCTTTTTAATGGTCGTTTTCTTCTTCTTCAATCGCTTCCCCTTGTGCATCAAATAGATTTTAACGAACGGATCTGAAAAGTCAAGAAACAACAAAGCTTTGAGTGTTGCCTGAGTTCAATAGTCATCCATCTACGATACGGAAACTGTGAGTTACCACTGAGGCCTCGAGGTCCGACGTCCATTTTCTTGAGCTCCTTGGCCTCGAGAATGACGACGGTCAGTTTGCCCGAAGTGGGAACGTAGCGCAGCGAGAAGCACAGCTCCCCCAGCTTGTTTCGGTTATCAACGTTTTCAATGCTCTGCAGCGATCGCCACTGTTCTTCTGGACGAATGAAGTCCATTTGAAACAAGTCAATCTTGAGCTCCCCAATCGGATCGTGTTTCGAAAATCGGTCAAAGTCATACACGGTCATCACCAAGGTCTTCGTCATCATTTCGCTGTACGACAAATCCTGAACAGTTCCCAGAAATTGCAAATGTAATTTTTTCTGTCGCTTTTCGACTTCGACTCGTGCTAGCTAGCAACAACTTTTATGAAACTTGGTATATTTAAATAGGTGAGACCTACCTGGAATATGAAGGTCTCATTAAAGACGGGATGGATGGTTTTATGGTGGACTCGGGTTTCGAATGTTTTGTTCGAGATGCCCTCTCTTTCTGGGAGCAGATAGACCTTGACATAAGGGTCTGAAGAGCCGCCCAGGTCCAGGGCTGGCAACTCGTCCGCTTCGATTAATGTAACGGCCAGAATCTTCTCGATCGGATTGTGATGCACCTGAAGTCAGAATAGACAGTTACCTAACTGCACTAGTGAAACTTGAACCAGGAATCAGATGGACTCTGTAAATTTGGAAATTTTGAATACCTTGAATTTCAGTTTTCCCAACTTGGCCTCAGGTACGGCTTCCACTTCGTCCAACAGCTCTTCCGTTCCACTGATCAAGCTTAATTGGGCTTTGAGCTAAGTTAAAAAATCAGGTATTAAAATATTAGGGATGACATGATCAGGAATTCGATGTACTTTCCGACTGCCGAGCTTACCTTATCCTTATTCGAGCTGGGAGAGTTCTGGCTGTCAGCTCTTTCTAACTTCAGAGACAGGTTTTCTGGAATGAGGGACTGCGTCTGAGCGACGTCGGCTTTTCGTTTGTTTCGTTTTCGAAAAAACTTCCGACAGCAGAGGAAACAAATGTTGAAGACGCTGCTCATTGCTTGCGTTAAATAAAAAAGCTCTGAAATGGATCGGACAAGTCCCCCTGACGCTAAGCTCTTCTTCACCTCTGGAACTTGTAAGTCTCTCTTCAGAATTCCCTTGTACCAGTATACCCGACTCAAATTTTCCCAATTGCTTCAGTGAAATTAAATTGAGCAGGAGAGCACAGCAGAGCCGTCGTCGGGACTTGGGGTCTTTGTGGAAGCAGAAGCAAGCGGAAGAGGTTAATTAATCCGATTAAAGTCATGCCTGCTCCCAAACCGCAAGAATATCATGCTTTCAGTTAAATTCCGACTTTCCTGCTCATGGACTCGCCAAGAAGCATAGACTAATTGTAATTATTTCTCAGTACAAAACAAGCACGTTTGTGTACATAACGAATGCATGTCCGTTCCTGGCTTGAGAGAACATTATGCAGCGTCACCATGTCCACGCCCATGCAGGAAGCACATAGGATCATACTCAACTTTGTTTAACAACAATCGCCTGTCAATCACGCTCGAAATCATCCGAGACCCGGAATCACGAACAACTAACATGTCACAATATTATTTTATTCCACTTGCCCATCCGATTTTCAAAACTTGGACTCAACATTTCGGAGCTTCTGAGTTCGAATTTTACGCTTTAAAGTTTGTTTCCAAGGCGGAGTAGCACAAGCCTGAAATTAAGAGCCAAGCTTGAGAATAGAATGGTCAGAGTGAGTCCGGACATTCCGCAGGTCATCATCACGGCTCCACCAGAGGACGAGCTCAGCTCGAGCGCCGTTGAAGAAGACTCGACTACGAAGAAAGTGGACGCAGGAGAACGTCGACATGAGAAGCATGGACGCCGACATCACAGCAGCAGGTCGCGATCCAGGTCACGATCGGGGTCCACAGTAGTGGCGCAAAATAGAAAGCAAAAGGCTGTTGAAGCTGAGGAGGACGCGGACGAAGGCGGCTCGGAAGAGGAAGTACAAGCTGAGCGCGTTCCGAGCTACGTCTTTCCTCACGAGTACTACCACCAAGAACACCGGAAACGCTGGTTTCACGACAAGGACTGTCTACGCATAGTCGTCGCTTGCTCAGTAGGAGTCGCCAACGGTAAGCCCTTCGAATTCCAGCTTTTCCGATTCTGTTTGCAGCAATATTCCGAAAAACTCCTTGATCCAATTTAGTGGCGGACTTTCCCACGAGAGTCCTGATGCATGGCGGGCCAGCGTTCCTGATTCCGTACACTCTCATGGTCATCACGTACACTCTGCCCGTCCTTTATCTCGAATCAGTGCTCGGTAGTTCTCAAATGAATAATGAACAGAATTGTGGAGCTAGAGACGTGACACACACTTAATGCATATGTTCTACTTCGTAGGTCAGTACGTTCAGAGCGGCGTACTCGGCGTATGGAAGCTCTGTCCAATTTTCAAGGGTCTGGGGATAACAATGATCATCGCCAGTGCGGGAGTGCCGCTGTTTTTTGTGGTCGAAACGTCCTGGTACATGTCCTTCCTCGTCGAAACGTTCCAGCTCCTTCCCGTCCAGTGGAACAACTGCCAAGGTCTGCCTGAACCAAATCAACTTAACTTCGAGGCCATGAGAATGTGCACCAGGCAGGATAATCCGACTCAATGAAAGCTGATTATTTATGTTCTTGCAGGGGAGTGGAACACGGAGGCCTGCATCAAAATGGAGGACTTGCTCAGACGACAAATGGAGAAGAATGAAACGGTGCTCAACAAAACGGTCGTTTTGGCTTCGAAAGAGTTCTACCGACATCGCATTCTGCACGAAGAGCTCAGGGAAGACCGGACGAGCAAGCATGACCTCACGAACCTGGGACACAACGACAGATGGCTGTCCCTCTACATCACCTTCGTCTACATCTTCCTGCTCTTCTTGTTAGGGTTCAGTCATAGAGTGGGTGCGAAGGCCGTGTGGGCCAGTATCCTCGTGCCTGCCACGCTCCTGTCCGTCCTCATCTTCCGCGGAATGAGTCTGCCCGGCTCCTTCATGGGCATCGACTTCATCTGCAGACCCGACTTCGGTGCACTCAGGAACTTGGAGACTTGGGAGACGGCCAGTCTGCAGGCCTTGACGAGTGCTGGCGCGGGCTACGGCCTCCACTTGACCATCGCGTCCTACAACGAGTTCAACCAGGACGGACTGCTCAAGAATGCCATGCTCATTGTCCTCATCGACTTTCTGCTCTGCGTCCTGGCCACGTTGCTGGGTGAGTTTTGCTACAGTGACGCAGTTCGATGAGTCCTTGTTCTAATAGCACTCTCGATCTTTTCAGTATTTTCGTTCGTAGGAGAGCTGAGCTACCGTCTTCAGACGGACGTGAAAAACATTACAGAAATAGTTGGAGAAGACTCGGTAGTCTTTGAGTTGCTGCCAGGAGTGATTGGAGTCGGAAGTGAGGAGCAGAGAGTTCTATCCATGCTCACTAGTAGTAGGGGCGATCCAAGCAGAGATTGAGATCTGTTATTTTCGTTGCAGGTGTGAATGTGCCTCATTTCTACTTGTTCTTCTTGTACTTGATGATGTTGTCATTTGCGATTCCGAAGATCTCTGCTTCCTACGAGTGCTTTCTGACCGGAGTGATGGACGAGTACCCGACGTTCTTCGAGCAGCACCGCTACGGCAGACTCGTTCTCACCTTCATCGGCATCATCGTCCCAGCTCTGGTCAGCCTGTCCTGTGCCTCTCCAGGCGGGATCTTCATCTACCTCGTCATCAAGCGGAGCTTCGGAGGCCTCATCATCATCGTCTCTGGTCTGATTTTCGTGCTGGTGATCACGGGCGTCGTGGGGACGCAGGCCATTCGAAACGCCGTTCGAGCCATGGGCGGTCACGTCGGAGTCATTCTCTACTTCGAGCTGTGCTGGTGCCTTCTGATCGGCTTTCATATCTACATGGCTTTCAACGACGTGGCGGCGACGTTCGACCGTTCTTACAAAGCAGACTGGTACAAAACAGAGCTTCCGGTCGAGGCTTTTAACTTCAGCGTCTGCTGCATCTACATCTCTTTTGTACCCATTCCCATCTACGCAGTCTTCTGGTTCAAAAAGTGTAAAGCCCCCACATTTCGACTCGTAAGCTCCTCTTTCTACTTCAATGCCAGACTCTCTATGGACTAACTTTAAATGCTAATTCTGATTCCATGAAACAGAAATGGCTGCTCGGCATTTCTCCTGAACACGAGCACAAAAGGATACTGGAAACGGGAGTTGCTGTTCGTGGGAAGTGCATCCAGTGCTGGTGCGTGGCCTACTGCAACAAAGCCAAGCTCTCCTCCAGAACAGATCTGCAAGAGCCTTCGGATTCCAAAGCAGGAGCCAAGACCACGGAAGAAAAACGAGATTTCGAGGCCGATGAGAAGCCAGAACCAGAGCAGCAGAGTGACAGAGAAGTTGATGAGAGTCCTGTGGAGACGAAGCCTAGGACGAAATCGGACAACGAAGCCGCTAACAAGTTTATTAGAACTGCTAAGAAATGGAAGGATTTATCGCTAGATCCCGGTCCCGCTGCTGCTGCTGACACGACTCAGCACTAGCCAGTTGAAGAGCTGTTCAGACGAACATCTCCTAGCAGCACTGCAATTATAATGTACAATCTTCAATCACAATTCTGGAAATAAATGACATCAACAATTCAGAATAAGTTTTTAAAAAACCACTTCTCGGCAACTGTGCTTCATTCTATGTAACTTTGCATTGACGTAATCGAGATTGACGCAGAGGTCGAGTCAAAGCTGAAAAGAACGGTGATCAAAGTGATGGTGAGGGTGATGTCAGGTGTTGTTGTCCTTTCCTATTTCTCGATCCCGTCTACTTATTAGTCATCTTGTTAAAGTTCTCATATAAGAATGCATAGCAGAGGCTTTCTCGCACTCCTTCTCTACATTCTCTTCGCCAGCAATTTGTCCGAATCAAAGGAAAGGCCACCAGGGAGAGGAATACTGCAGGTCTTGAATCGCCCCAAGGACCAAAGGTCGAGGCCAAGGACTGGAGCCCTAGCATTGCACCTGCCAGGTAAGCAGACTTCTGTCGATGATGCAGATGCTCAGTCATCAGTGGAAAATTCATTATTGGTGGAAATCGTAGAATTCATTCTTGTTTCAATTAGACTTCTCCACAACAGATTCGGAGTCGCTGGACAAACCCGCCGCAAGCACCACTTCTAAGCTTTCCAGGCTCTCCAGCGAAAGCACCACTTCTGGATTTCCCAGAGCCGGTTGAGCCTAGTGAACCACCAATTCTGGACTTCCCAGACCCCACGATTGACCGTGACCAATGTCCGGTTAATACAAGCCAGGCTGAGCAGACGAAGATTTCTGCTGTTCCGAGCAGAAGGAGAAAGCTTGGAAGATCCATTGATCTACAGAATAGACAGCTTCTTCAATACTTCGTACGAAAGGCCATTGAGCCGAACACTTGTGTTCCAGCTCACTCGCCCAGATACGGACTACAGCTGCTGGACACGACTGTTGAAATATTCAAAAGCATTTGCCCCAAACAATATCTGCCAGTTTACTTGATCGACACCGCTCTGGATCTCTTCAAACAACTCCATTTCGTGACAAGTCGCGGCGGAACTGAATATTTGAAAACTGACGACTTTGAGTTCATTCTCCAGATTTTGAATGCATGTCGTCGGAGAGGGGCGCTTTCAATAAAGTATTTTGGAGATGCATGTTCTGAACAAGTAAGTTGGGATTGCTCAATATCAACCCTTAGTTGATAATTAACTCAAGCTTCTTAAACTAATGCAGATTCTCAGCTACTCTTCGCCATCCACTAAAATATGTCTGCCGGAAAGAGATGCCTTCGATCCTAGGAACTTCGACCCGTTGATAGACATAATTTGGCACATGTACAACGCAGTGCAGTCTCGATGCTTCAGCAACTTCCACGTTAACTATCGAATGTTTCATAAGTACGGCGTGTCCATGCTAGACCTTCTCAGCACGCCCATCAAAAGGCGCTGGTATTAGTACAAAATCAGAAACTCCTGTTACGTATTACGTATTAGGTTCACCAGCTGATATGCCTTACATCGTTTCAGGAAACACGGCAGCCCTGAACAAGAATTTCCGTTTCCAGATCGAATACTCGGTCCACACTATGACTTGTATTTAAGGAACATTGCGCGCTGTACGCAGGTGGCCATATTGACTTCGCCCTTGCAAGCAAGAAGACCGAGATACTTCTTACCCGGAACCACTCGGTTTAACTACAACAGAACCGTTGTCCCCAAAAGTTGATTTTTTAATACATTCATAGGCATTCAATCAAATAAACCACAAACTGGCAGACTACTTAAGATTCGTCTTCAGACGGGGATTGATGGCCTGACTTATTTAAAATGCAAAGTTTCCAGTCATTGTGACGTGAAAATGGAAAGAGGATAATTTAACTAGTGAGTATTCGAACTTGAAAGAAAATACAGAGTGGAAGCTTGATAGTACGAGACTGACAAAACTCACGTCGTTGCCTTTACTTTTCTGTGGCGAACATCAAGCGTAGTGCGCGCTCCTGCTGACGACGACAGTCCATCTGGACTTTGGAAAGATCCTCCAACTTTGACTTCAGTGTTTCAGTAGCTTCATCAATCCATTGAAGTGTTTCAGTGTGCTCGTTCATGACACTCACGACGCGCGAAACCTAGAACAATATCAGTCCTTTAAGGCTGCTGTTCAGAGGAGTGGGTAATGTTAAAATCCCATAAGGACAGAGTTTACGCTAAAGGTTCTAACTTGAGTTTGGCTAATTGTTTTGAATTGCGGT
>VNWX01003018.1:0-10942 GCA_009869905.1 Ceratophysella communis | reverse complement strand
TTGAGTCAGTAGAAAGTGTGTTGTGATCTTACGAATATGTGCTGCTAGTCAATACAAATAGAAAATATACCACAGCGTCTGCTACGGCAACAAATTTGCGATTATGTCGCCCGTTCTAAGCAAAAATGTGATAGCTGTACCTCGATTTAAAGTGAAATCACTTCAAGCCTTATTTTTCGGATCTACAGCGACTTCCGTTGCTTTTATTATACATCTCTATCTCAGATCTAAGCGGTATGCAGAATTATTTAGTCGATGAACACCATGAAAATCTTAAATTCAGTAGCATCGAACTTGTAGGCTTAATTTTTTTTCTAAACGACGCTAATTAAGCCAACCACTATATTTATTTTCAGGAGACAGTCCAGAGAATGCTTCAGCACAGCAAAACATATACCAATCCCAGGATCACCGGAAGCCAAGAAAAAACTCGATTCACAGTTCTATGGAAAATTAAGGAAGATTCTTCGAATTCTGATTCCACGATGGTTTTGTCCAGAAACAGGGTACATGGGCCTCATTTCCGGTGTTCTTGTAATTCGTTCTCTTTGTGACGTATGGACTATTTATCTGGGCACGCTGCTTGAATCTGCTATTATCACTCATGACAACTCCAAATTCAACCGGCATTTGCTCGAATTCGCGATGACCATGCCCCTGGTACGTAGAAACGCTAAAATTTAGTCGACTCAAAAGGATGATCAGACCCTTAACCCTAATCATTATATTTTCAGATGTCTCTAGTGAACTCGGTGCTGAAATACGCGACAGAGAAGCTGCACCTTCGTTTCCGGTCCCGTCTGAGTTCCCATGTACTGGAACAGTACATGACAAAGAACACGTTCTACAAGTCTGCTGACCTGCTCCCCAACATTGACCAGCTCATTTCCACGGACGTTGACCGCTTCTGCTCGACACTGGCTAACCTCTATTCGCAAATGGCCAAACCGCTGCTGGACATCCTCATCTATGTCTACGGAATCAGTTCAAGTGTAGGCAAGAGCGTACCTGCATTCATGCTCGGATACCTCTCACTCGCAGCCGTTGTTTTGATCCGAATTCGGAAGCCTATGGCTCGGCTAACTGCCAAGGAACAGGCACTTGAGGGAGAGTTCCGGTTTGCAAACTCAAGGCTTCAAGTTAATGCAGAGGAAGTCGCTTTCTACGGCGGAAATCGAAGGGAGCTGGTCGCCCTGAACGGCAGCTTCAAGAAATTGGTACGTATGGATTGATAAGTCGGTACTAGTCTAAACAGCTCAATTAATTGTTCATTGAATTATTCCATAGATGAACCATTTGCAGTCGTACACCGAATTCAAGTTTGTGATGAATTTCATGGAGAACATCGTGGCTAAATGTGAGTGCTCTTGTGCCTTTATTCTGCACCCTGCCGTCATGAAAGTTTTAAGTACCTGAAGAAGTAGACTGGCATGCTAGCTTGGCACTTAAATCTAATTTGAATAGCGTTGAGCTGATAAATGCTTTATTTTCAGACGTTGCAACGGTAGTCGGCTACTACTCCGTGAGCCGACCATTCCTCACCTCGGGACAGAGTCCGCTCAGCCAAATGAGCCATCAGCAGAGACTCGAGGTGAGAATTTTCGATTCACCTTCACACAGCTACCGTAATTACGATAAGAAATGCTGTTTCATTTAATTAATTACGGTGTGTTTCAGGCGTATTACAAATCAGGACGAATGTTGATTAACCTTGCACATGCCATTGGTCGTCTGGTGCTGAATGGAAAGGAGCTGTCTCGCCTGGCAGGCTACACGACGCGTGTGGACGAACTCATGACCACGCTGGACAAGTTGAACAGAGAGCAAAGGAAGGAGATCCCCAGTGCTCTGCCACATGGCATTTATCAGTACGAGGACAATGTGATACGCTTCGAACGCGTGCCGATCGTGACGCCAAATGGAGATGTGCTTCTCAAGGTAATAAGCCCTGAAGTTAAATCGAAATCAAAGGAGGTTCCGTGCTAAAGTTTTGGTTGTGTGGTCCAAAGGAGCTGAATCTAGAAGTCCGTTCTGGAACCAACGTCCTGATTTGCGGTCCCAATGGCTGCGGTAAATCGAGTTTGTTCCGAATATTTGGGCGAACTTTGGCCGCTGCAGGGAGGCGTGCTGACGAAACCCAGCAAAGAAAAACTTTTCTACGTCCCGCAGCGTCCGTACATGCCCACGGGAACCCTGAGGGACCAGGTCATCTACCCAGACACGCTGGAGGACATGCACAGAAAGGTACAGAAAACGCCTGATTTTCAAGGTTTTTAAATGTCTAACATTCTTCCGTCTTTGTACAGGGCAAGACTGACGCCCACTTGTTAGAAATCCTGGCTCACGTCGACCTCGACTGGCTAGCCACTCAAAAGGCAACCACTGAGGAGACGTTACTGGTGGGACAACGCCGTTCTTTCGACGACTGTGACAACTGGATGGATGTATTGTCAGGTGGTCAGAAGCAGAGGCTGGCCATGTCGAGGCTTCTCTATCATCGTCCACAGTTCGCCATTCTGGACGAATGCACGAGCGCCGTGAGTGTTGACGTGGAAGGAGCCATTTACAACCACTGTCGTAAAGTTGGCATCACCCTTTTCACGGTTACGCACCGGAAGTCACTCTGGCAGTGGCACGAGTACTACCTGCACATGGACGGACGTGGGAACTTCACATTCGACAAAATCAAGGGTGATGCAGCGGGTGATCAATTCGGAACCTGATCTGAGATTTTAGACCTAACGATTTAATGAATTATATACCTACTTAAGTATTCGAAATGTGCGTTATATGTATTTTCTGGTTTTACTAAATTCTTTTGATGAGTATCTGTTTCAAACAATTATGAAGTTGTGTTGGAAATTCATTCTAAAGAGGAGTGTACAGCAAATCGACGTATGAAAGGTGCCTTTCATCTTTCATCTCTAATGCTAACTGCCTCTGCATTGGTGAAAGCGTGGAGATGCATCACGCCACGGGACAGGGCTTGTACAAACGAACTTTCACCCAGCTTTCTCTTCTCTGCACGAGAATGCGCTCGATACTCTTCTGATCTGGCAAAGAACTGTTAAAAGATGCTGAAAAGAGCACAGGTCACAGCCGAGCCGTCGCAAGTCGGAATTCAGCATAATAGTTTTTGTTGCAAATATAAGCGTTTTCCGTTATTACGTTTTTTGTTTGTTTATTTTTCGTTTTCAAATGCAAATGTTGACTTGTTGGAATTTATTTTTAGTTACCGTTGGCCCAAATCTACAAACTAAATAATTGACGCGTGAGTGAGAATTGGCTTACCTTGCAGCGAATGCTTAGATGCGTTGGAATGGAATTGACCCCGTCCCGCAGCATGGCTCGTCTCATGCGTCTGATTTAGGAAAGTATTCTTGGAGCTCAAGTGGGAAAAACTGGGTCTGGAAGAAGTTTGTGTTATTCTTGGCCCCGCACCTAATTCTTGACAGGCGACACCTGGCACCTTCAGTGACACTAGGAGCAGAGCACCCGCCAAGAGCAGGAGGAGTGGGCGACAAGGCACCCATAGCTTCCCAGTACTAAGACAGGGGCAGTGGGAACAACTATATGGAAGAGATCTCGTCCGTTGGCCAGCACTTTCCGTCCCGATTGAGCGTAATCTATCTCCGAAAATTTTCGTGTTGATTCCATGTTCGGTAAATCCAGATTTATGTTTCGGCCGGAGAATGGCATGGCTTCGTTTTAGCAGACTCCGTCGTGTTTCCATCTTCCCATGCTCTGAAGAAAATATATGGAAATAAATACGTGTAAAATTAGCCAAGAATTTAAGGTTTTGTGTCGATTAAATTTTTAAAATTATAATTAAAACCGGTAATTCGTCTATACCGTCTAAAGGTTTTAACTGACGACAATCGTATAACGCACTCATGAAAGTCTAACAGCCAGACGACTATTGCCGACTGTGACCCATCCAAAGTGACACTTGAAATTGTCAATTTGAGCTTGTACCCTTGTACGTGCGCTGAGTGGATATTTTTTGGGTGACAGTCAACTGTCAACTTGGCAGAAGTCCCCAGGCGCTCTCTCGCCTTCCTAATCCCACACCTCCGCCACACAAAGAATATTTCTCCGTCCCAGTACCCTAGCTTTTCTATGTAAATCAAATCAGAGCGTCAACCCGAGTAAAGTAGGCAAACAAGCCGAGTGCCAGAGCACACACGTAGTCCGTTCTCGTCAGAGTCAAGCTGCCTGGAGAAAGCAGAAAGGGAAAGTGAATACCTAGAAACGCCAATGCATGGGCTCCTGGTTTTCGGTGAATTAGTATGCAGGCCCCTACATGTCCCTCCATTAGATCACCTAGCAACAACCACACAAAGGAGTCCCTAATCCACTTCTTCATAACATATTTATGGACACAGAGCTCTACTGGGCTCACAACAACTCCCAAATCCAAGGAAAACGGCCCGCAAGGCTTTCTCCACTTTCACTTTCTTACAGCACCCAAACATGCAAAGTATGCCATGAATACATAGCGTAGCTCACAGCTCTTTGATCAACGAACAAAGCCCTGATTTATGACTCATTAAAAAATGGAGCTAGCGAGCTCATAATTATCACAGCACAAAGTTTTCTCACTTCCTGTCTTCGAGCAGGTTGATAATAATAGGCAAATATACAGAGAGCCAAATTATATGGGTCTTCTATTATGCACTAACATGTGTGCAGTCAACTGGAAGCACTGCTACCTACTCGCAAAAGTTCTGGAACAATACGTCTGATTAACTGACGATTCGGGCTCACGAAAATTCGCTTGCACATGAGAAATGCTGTCGTTTTCAGGTAATTTTCCGGTTATAACGGGTTAAGCGCTGCTTTTAAAATATAGAATCGACCTATATATACATAAGCCATTCTAGAACATCGAGGCTTATACTCCGCAACCTCAAATAATGTGTAGCACTGACTGCGGTCTGATTTGAGATAAGAATTGTTGGCTCGAGTTCCACATTGTGAAGCATAGGAGGGGTGAAAGCCTTGGTGTTCAAGTTGTTTGTAAGTTCGGAGCCCTCGAGAGAGAGAGCTGAAGTGAAAGCACTCGTGGTTGGAGTTCATTTGTGAAACAGGCAGGCCGGGCTAATAAGGCCAAAACTTCTGTGTCTCACATGTTCCGAGCAGGTCAGAACTTTCAAAAACCGCACTAACACATTTACCACACATTTCAATTACTATATACAGAACTTCAAAGACTCCGTTATTCCGCTCCGCAGCCTCACGATCTAAAATCTATTTTGAGATTCTATAATGTCTTTGGCAGCAGATGAGCCTTTCATATCGACTTTGCCGAAGGGCGTTCAATATTAAAGACGCCTGCTCACTCGGGAGCTTTCGAACATGGCTAAAAGCTTTATGACAATGATAAAAAGTTGACGTTCAGCTAAAACAGCCATCAACTGGGTTATGGGCCATCGCTCGTCCATGTAATCGCCAGGGAGTGAAAGCTATCCTTGTAAGTGGTGTTTAGCAAGGCGTAGACCTCTGCCCGGTCCCTTCTGAGAGCTGCCAAGGGCAGAGGAAATAAAGAATTAGGAGCGTTTGACATGGTCCAACTGCCAGGGGAGAACCTGGGCTCCATTTGGAGGCCGATTATAAGGCTGGAGATGAAGAGAAGATGAACACAAGAGCCATTTGGCCCACTTTCTCACAAATTGCCAATCCCACTCTTCCACATCCACTTCCGCCTTTCCTTAGCCTGCTCATCCGCGTACTCCTCATCCATCACACATTGTCTCTACACGAACAACTCCGCATTTGGCATTCCCTGCAGCTCAGATAGACACAAGACGAAGACTACTAAACAGGTAAGCAGTCAGGCGCATCGGGAATCGGAATAAATGACTTCCAGTTGCAGCTTTGACCGAATGCCCTGCCAATATCAATAATGATCTGCGTTATTCACTCGCAGACGGACTCGACTTTTCACATTTTTTTCAGAATTACGGCGCCGTACAAAACTCCAGATGAAACCTTGAAAAATAGAATACGTTTCTTAGAGCCAATTTATTTAACCTTTTTTCAAAATAACTAAATGGCCTGAAACCTACAACGAATTCGGTCTCATTTTTTGTTCAGAACTCTAGATGAATTTGAAGCACAGCATGTAACCCAGATATTAGATTACATGTCCTATTATCCCTTGGAATATGAGACAAGGCTGTAATTTGCTTCTAGAAATGTTCCTGCTAAGAGCCCTTAGTTTTATGATGATGGACTGCCCTGAGCTCGACTCCCGACTGTCCTCGCGTTGAACAGACAAAAGAATATCTAGAAGATTTTATTACCTCAAGCTAGCGGGGTGGGCTCTTGTTTCAGTTCAGAATTGCTCTGACTCCCAGTTGGGGAATAGAATAGACTGGGGAAATGGGTGAATACTTTGTAGCGGAAAAGTCATAAGCAAATACTAGAGTTAGTTGTGTCATCTCGGAACTTGCTCATGTTCCCACTATAGAACAAACTATGACGACTATCAACTTTCTCTCTGTTGTTTCGTGCTCTTCATTGATTTCTATACAAGAAAATTCCAACGAAACTTTGGAGGACTTCGTGTCCAACGACCGACAAATTTTGAGTCAAGAGAGAGTTGTTTCTGGGATCTTAGGTACAATGCGGAAGCTGGTTTTGGTAATACAAAGTTTATGAATGTAAAAATTTCGTTACGTCTACCAAGCAAAACTATTAGTATTTTTAATTCCCTTTATTAACTCTTATTTTTTAAATTTAAAAAATGGCAATTAAATCAACCAGCATATTTAAAAACGCAAGTTTAGACAAAAATATGTTTTAAAAAAAATGGTTTGACACAAGACACAAGGATCAATAAACTAAGACAGGTTAGCTGACCATAAAATTTAATAAATATTTTGATTGACACATATAACAAAAAATATATGGGCCCGATTTCAAAACCTTTTCCAGATTTTTAAATGGAACCTTTAGCTGACGACCATGTTGCATGTATTAGACTTGTATGAGCCGACCTATCGTATCATTCGAGTATTTTGAACCTATGTTACCTGGAACTGGAAGCGTTCTGAATTGCAAAAATGGCTAACAATTATGGAGGCCTAAGGACTGAGCTCTCGATCCGAGACCTTGCCTTTGTCCCAAGAACTATATCTCGCCTATAGAGTATTTGATCTGAATTAATGAACCACACATATGTAGGATAGGGCTGTCAGGCCAGAATCACCAAAGTTCGGCAGAGGTGATGCGGAGACAGAAAAAGCTTGGAATTCAGAGAAAACTCTGTCGTCGTGTGGGAACGGAAGATCAGGAGACAGGAGTCATCTGCTTTCCAGCTCAACCTGCTTTTCCCAAAGTCCCAAGCTGACTCCCAACCTGAGCCCAATCAGTTCCGGATTTGCGGAACACACAAACTTCTGCACGGAAAGTCGTTCTATTTTATTGAACGAACCCAAAATTAAATTCCTGCCTCAATGCACACACAAGTCTTGTAGATACCTACGAAGCCTCGTGTCCTGTAGCTATCAGGGATAAAAAAAAAGAAACCTTGTTCAGGCACTTTGTTTGACATTCCACATCTACGACGAAACATAAATTGACATCTCCGATCAAATACAAACAAACACAAGGCTCTTCTGGAGTTTGATGTGGATACGTTTGTGAAATTCCCTAGTGGCTGGTATACAAAATTTGTGCTACATAATGCTGAGTGAGACAGTCGGTTATCAGAGGTCGTACGCCGTCGGTGACCCTAGTAGCATGTCATATTATAGCCCATTTTTTCATAAATTTTGCCCATTATCGAAAAATATAAATTTGCGTGAAAGTCCCTATGGCGTTTTCAGGCCTGAGTTCAACAGAGAACCGGATAGAATACCGTAATTTCTACAGTGCATTTCCCATCCGTACTGCACCATAGTCCCCAGTTCGCCTGACTAGACCTTCGATCCAGATTCTACGGAAGAATCAATGGCTGTCGTGGTGGGGCAAGTCCCTAGCGAGGAAATGGGCAGACGATGAAGGGCCAAGGGAGATTTTGGAAATATTGTGTGGGTGAATGAAGGAGAGAAAGTGAGTGATTAATGACTCCTGCTCAAAGCTTTCTCCTTAAGTCCAATGCTTCAAATCCCATTTGACACAAATACAAACTTCACTTCCTTCCACCAGGCCAATCGGAAAACAATACAAGAATCTACGCAGCTACCCTAAGCTTAGAAGCCCTACAACTATTATGGCGCGGAAAGCATGCGACCATGCGAGTCGTCTTAGCCCAACTCACGGAAATAAGAAATAAGCCGCAAAGCCACATTAATATCCATTGCCCTCATTCTCATTGAAAACCTCAGTGCTTTCACTTCGCCTTTCACCAGCAGTAGTTAACCCTCTTAGGCAATCGTAGGTATTAAATCTATGTCGGTCGATCTGGACGAGTACCAACTCATTACTTAATCGGAAATCAATATATACAATATATAAAATGTTGCGTACGTCGTTGCCTTACAGTTTGAATAGGGTCAGAAATTAGAAAACGTTACTTAGGACCTGTATTGACAACGAAGAAACTGTAGTTTCAGCATCTGCAATGCCAAAATCTTTAGCCCTTCTCACAGCGAATTTGTAATTGGCGTTTAACTGCGTCATAACTATTAAGTTTGAATGCATACGATAGGTTTTTGTGTATGGTACAAAGAGACAGTTTCATAGCTTCGGCCGTTACATCGCGATGATAGTTCATAGCGATTTCCGCAATTCATGCCTTTAAATAGCACGCGATTTTCTACTTTCTAGGTTACAAATTTCAGCCCACTGGCAACTGACGGCTGATGCTGCAGTTTTAATTTTTGAAGAATAGCTAAGTATTTAAATAAATATTGTGTAGATTTATTACTTACCGGAAGTCCAGGACGTTCAAGTGGACTCAAATTCGGTGCACTTTCAGTCAGGACATTTAGATAGACGCTAGCACGACCACATTTCAATTTACTAGTTTAAATCTAACAAAAACTGTCAGATTCGGACTTGAGTTCTAATTTGAACCATTTCCCAATTTAACTTATTGAGAACTAGCTTCACTGGAGCTTTGGGAAACACTTCACTGGCCTCCCAGAGATCCTGATCAAGGAACTGCGGTGACTACAACTATTAGAGAACAGTGCAGTGCATAACGCGATTAGGAGCTATTTAGCACAAAGCATTTGCACAAAGTCTTGGACGTCTGACTGTTTTCAGAAGTAGTAGAGCCATGTAGCTCTGTTCGAAGAGAAGTGAGTTTGTAAAAGACTGTGGGAGAGCTTGCTGCTACCCGAATACCGAATCTATACAAGCATATCGCATATCTACTCAAGGCACTGAGGCCTCATCCGCATGCTGCTGCTCCCATGCACGGAACAGCACTCGGGGAAAGGGAGCCGACTTTCCCTACTTTCTCCGCAGGGGCAACGCGACAATCCAGCTCACACACACACAGTCCATTCACATTAATCTGATTATCTCGCTGCTAAGTAGTGCTCGTTTATATTCGTATACAGAATAAAAATTAATTGACATTTATTTCTAGCATTGTATCTAAATTATTAAACAAATCCTTCAAACGTTGGAAAAGCTGCAAGTGAAATTTCATAATAAATTTATATGTGCTTGTATTTTTCGAGTCCGCAAATATATATTTTTTGTAAATTAGTATCACAAAAAATCTATCTTCAAACTTAGATTTTGCAACGTGTGCTTAGAGCTAATGAAGTTTTATGATCGATGAATTCGTTTCGATTCTACCTGTAGCCTAAACCATCACACATTTTCATTGGAATTCAGCAATCATGTAGTAATTGGTTCCCCCGTCTATACCTATTTTAAATTAATTATCACCGATTATCTTACACCAATGATTTTTTAATCGACTGGTGAAATGACAGAACTAAACAAATGCGATTTTAGATATTTATGCCTCGTAGTTGTATTTGATAGAGCATGGGTTGCATCCATAAGACGCCTTTGGTCGTGGGAATTGACGGCAATCACGTCACGTGTAGAGGGAGGCTGTTGGGAACCCCCATTGATTTTTCCTCGGCAGAGCTGCTACTGCTGTGTGTGCAAGCGGAGTGCATATGCTTTTTCCAGTCCAGAGTTGAGAGCAGAAAAAAAGCAAGGGAGAAAGTATGATGATGCTCTCACCAAATAGTCGACCTTACTGATTCTCTAGCGAAAGGCATCCGATACCTACCCTCTCTGTATTCCCAGTCTTTTAACCTTTTTCTAACTTTCAATTCATTCTCACTGCTTTCTTTCTGTGTCTCCCTTCTTTTGGATGGATGCTTTGGATCGTCTGTGAGCTTCTTCAGAGCAGAATAGATAAGCGTCAATGTCAGAATTCAGAAGCTGAAGGTTCTTGCTCAATCTTCGATTTTTTAAAGACTGAATATGGACATTTTGGTTACTTGAAGTTTAAGGAATAGTCGTATTTTCGAATAAAATCGGCCGAAGACAAAACGCTTATTATGTTTTATTTAGGAACCAGTCGGCAAAATTAAAATATGAGACGTAAATTCCGAGTATTAGTGTTAAGAATTTTAGTTTGAACGAAAGCATAATTATCTAAGATCACTGATCACTGCAACGAGCTAGAGCTTCGGAAATGCTGAAATACTATTTTGTCATAATATTGAAAATACCCACAATAATCTGGTAAGTGTATGTGGAGAAGATGAATTTCTATTAAAGTAGGTGCGGAGAAGGACACTTTCACCGTTGACTGACTCAGGCCGCAGGCTTTGGAGCCTTTAGCGGTTTCTGTGCAAAAGGAAAATATACGAGGCCCTTCTGCTCTGGGTATATAGTCAAAGTACAGAAAGAAAGCCCAAAAAGGAAATTCCTTTCTTCAACACTACTATCAATCTTTACTCTTCTTGAACCATGTATTCACTAACTTTCCATTGGCATGGACTTCTGCATGAGCAAA
>VNWX01003017.1:0-10943 GCA_009869905.1 Ceratophysella communis | reverse complement strand
CCTACAAAAGTCCCTATGCTAATCTTATGGCGAAAATCATGCAATCTAATTGCATGATTGCGGAACCTTCTGCATGTATGCAGCTGACAGCAAGTTGAAGTTGTTTAGTTGTAAGTATAAAATGCCCATGGTATGTTGAATATTGCAATGTGCAATGACAAGATTCAAAATAAGTTGCAATTGCAAGTCTTCCTTCCTACATCCTAAAACTGCAAATTGTACCATGCACCGTGACGTTAATGGTGAAATGTCCACGGCTTCTGAACTTTCGATATTAGATACAAGATTCAATCGTTTGTCGTTAGGTAGCATTTTAAATCGCATGCGCAATTCGCGATCCCGCTATTGAATGTAATTTTGACGAACAGACAGATAGCGCGCGTGATGTAAGGTCAAAGGTATCGGGGTTGGGTGTGGATTTGGATTGGGAGCAACGCTAAACGGGTGTGTGAGCTTGATGTCAAACTTATTTATCTCATTGTTTATTTTTCGCCTTCCACAGCTCAGGTTGAGCCTTTGCATCTTTAATTAAGATGGAGAAAGCGAAATCAGTTCACTTAACACTAAATCAGAAACACCAGATTTTAGCTGAAATAGCTGCCGATGTAGATCGAAAGACGATCTGCGATAAGTACGGAATAACAAATGGTACAGTTTCCAAGATTATCAAGAAGAGGACAGTTATCGAAGAGAGATTTCTGAACGAATCAGGGGTAAATATTGAATAAACAGGATTCAAGAAGCCAAAACAGCATTGATGAGGTTTTAGTTGGCTAATTTCTCGATTTGATTTTAGAACTCCAAACATGCGAGAGGTTCTGATTACCCAGAGCTAGATAAAGCATTACTTAAGTGGTTCAAAATTCAAAGAGCACAAAACCTCCCTATCAATGGACCAATTTTGCTGCAGAAGGCAAACGAACTTGCATCCACGATGAATATCAAATTAAAAAACGAAACAGTTTCTGACGGATGGGTTTCGAAATTTAAGAAACGCTACAACATCCGATTTCGTGGTCTAAATGGAGAAACTGGAGCTGCTGATCAAAGTACATCAAATGTGGATACTGCCCCTCCTCCTCCCAGCGGAATTTTATTCCATGACTATATTTCTGCAGATGTCGATCTGGATGATTTTGACAATCCACCAGCAGAATCAAGAGATAAATTTATGAGTTCCTTACAAGGTTAACTGAAAATCGAAATATTATCTCATATCTCTAAAGTACTATAGCAAAACTAAAATTGGAGGCAGAGAATAAGTAGACTGAAATAAAATTATTTCTTTCAGAGCCTGATCCTACGACATTTGAAAGCGAAGAAGACGAATTAGAGGACGCAACGTCATCAGAGGCAAAGATTTACTTTTTCCATTTATAAAAAAATAATAAATACTCCAGCTGATAGTCGGTTTTAGTTTTCAGCGTAAGTTTAGGGAAAGAAACCAACTAAAAGGACTGCGTATCCTTGATAAGTCAAAATTAATACAAAACGGGGTTTTAAAGCGAAGTTTTAGAAACCAACAACCGCACGCACTTGGGAAGAAATTTTTTGCAATCTTCCCAGAATTAAACGTTCTAATATCGAAAGTTCAAAGTTGACATATTTAATAGCAGAATCTTATATTCTACATATCTAGCCCAATGTTTAATTAGACGCTTGTCAAATTCTTCGGTCTCGTCTCGTCTGTTTCATTCAACCAGGAACAAATACTTTCGTGTATAAATGCATATTTTTGTTGTCCTCTAAAAAATCGAACAATGAACAATAACGGTATTCTAGGTTCTAGTTTACATGTAATAATGCACAATTTTTTTTTTCAGATGGCTAGCGATACTGAGGACCCATTAATCCATCTTCGGAACATGAAGCGTCGATTGACACAAACAGAAAAACCGGAAGATGAAATCTCAGCTGCTCAAAAACTCAACATTCTTGAGAATACCCTTAATGCTTTTCGTGTAGAAGTGGACATGAAGTTAAAAATCATGCAACAGATCCTCACTAATCGGAATGGTAAGTGTTAGAAAATGACAGATATAAACTATAAAGTTTTGGCTTGTTATCAGAATCTGAATATCTAAATTTAATTTTTTTGAAGAGCAAATGAATGTTCAGAAAAAATTATTAGAGCGAGAGCAAAGTTTGTACAACAGTTTACTCGTGCAGTGGAGGAACCCATCGACGCTTTCAAAAACTGCTACTGCTACCGGACCATCTAAAAATTACAGAACTAATGATTCTGAAAACGGAATGAGTGAATCTGAGCCGGAGTATTCAGAAGGAGACCCTATTGGACCAGGACTTGGACCAGCTGCAAAGAAGTCCAGAAGTATGCTCAGGAGACTGAGAAAGTCTGGAAAACCTAATCAGAAGCGAAATGTGCCTAATTTTGGTAAGTAGCGCCTAAACATCTCAATCATTGCAGCTTTCATGTCGAATTTAGAAGATGTTTTACTAGTGTCCAATTTCCTTTCAAAATTTTTTTTAGCAGTATTGTATCTTTTTTAATCGTTAGACTCGCACATTCCGCCGCCTGTTGAGATTCAAATGAAATCCGAAGACGCGGATGAAGATGATTGTATGAACGAGTTTGATGAACTCGGTAATTGCGCTTGATTAGTCTTTATTTGTTAAGCTTGAATCTTAATAACTCTCACGCATTAATTTGAACTTGTTTTACTGTTACTTGAACTCTGCAGATGAAGGTGAAGAAAATAGTGGCAGAAATTCTGGTAGAAAAGGCATGAACTACAATTCTGCTGCTAAACAAGGTTTGAGCTTATTTTAAAGTAATTTTTTAAATATGCTATACCAACTCACTGGATTGTCATTTTAATGTCGGAAGTTTTTGTATTACAGGCGAGAAGGTTGTTCTGGAATTTGTCAAAAGTTCACGTGGCTCTCAGCTTTTACTTCATCAAGGCTTTCTATTTCGAAAAGAAAAAGTACGCGGTGATAATACCTACTGGATCTGTATCAAAGGCGGCTACGAGAATTGTAGAGCCCGATGCAGTACGTACAATAACGACAGGATCATCATGACTGGCGTGCATAATCATTTCTCTGATCCAGTGGATATTGAAAAACGACAACGACGGGCTGAACTGAAAGAGAAAGCATGGAGGCTTCAATTTCAAAATATCTCTGATTCTGCTAATCAATCGGAATTTGGATTCGGTAATTCTTCCGTGCCTGGACCAGGGGTTCAGGACTCACCTAGGGTTACTGAGCCATTTGTTAATCAGGACTTAATGTTAGGCGCACAGGATGAACAGGCACAGAATTAGATTAGTAATTTACGAAACACTAACAGCTTTGAAGCTATGTTTAGCAATTGTTTACTGTTTGCTTCCGCTCTAACTTACCCATTACGAAATGAATATTTTTCTACATATGTATTTATGTAATGTTATACATAAGCACATTTTAACAATCATATATGCCTATAATAATTAAAGATTACATTTATTAATACACGCGGAACGAACGGTGAGTAGACATCAGTAGTAGCGTAACATAGACCATAGACATCTGTCTGTCTATGCTATTAATATTTTACAAATAATTATGGTGCATAGAAATAAAATGTATTGCTATTTACACCAATATGTCAGTTTTTTCGTTTTCCAGACACCTAAAAAGTTATTTTTAAAATCTCATTACGTGGTGGTGGACTTGTGTCTGAGCTTGTAATTGCAATCAATCCTTACTTGATAAATCAGCAGAGTCTGAATATTTGACTACTTTTTTATGAAATATAGCAGCTTAAATTTGGTGTTAACTAATTGCAAGTGAAAGGCAATATTCAGAGAAGCACTCAGGAGAAAGCTCAATTTTTCAATTCCAACACCTAAATACTGCGTATCTGTCGGCTACCTGCTTTCACTCCAACAACCCTGAAGCTGAAACTGAAGTTCAAAAGTCAAACCAAGCTAAACCGCTCACTATTTATGTTGTTCATAATAAATTGAGAGGTTACAGACAACAGATAGGTGACGGAAAGGTGACAGGACGCAGGATTGATTGTAATCAACAATTTACGATCGAGGCAGAATACCTGCGACAGGTGACAGGGACACAGGTGTCAAGTATAAGTGCAAGGTATGGACTGGACAACAGCCAACAGCATTATTACTTCGCAATATCTGACATCAGCAGCATTTTGTTTTGCTTTACTGTTTATCCGAGCCCAACCAAGCTCAAGCGCATTGTTGCCGATCTTGTCCACTGCAAAACTGCGACTGCTGAACAATAAATATAAGTATTAATCCTTACTCTATTTTTTAGACATTTGATAATAAAATATCGCAGCGTCTTCTCGATCGGATTATCGGATGCAATAATGGCGGATAATTTGAGCCATCTTCGAAACATGAAGCGAAGATTGACACAAAACAAACCCTCGGCTAATATGTCCCCTTTGGAGAAAGTGGACATGCTTGAAAAGACATTGAGCACATTTCGCTCTGAAGTAAATATGAAGTTACAAATCATGCAACAGATTTTAACAACTCGAAACGGTAAGCTCGAGATAGATATACCGGACCTATCAAATTTTGGAATTAAGTTAAAGCCTAAATATTCAGTCTCTTCGCATGTAATCAATGTAAATGCGTCATATTACTTTGCAGAGCAAGTTTCGGTTCAGAAAAAACTTCTTGATAGAGAACAGAATTTATACAATGTTCTGCTTGGACACTGGATGAATACTCCAAACCTCGCTGCCTCTGGACTGTCAATGAACTTTTCTGCGGAATTTGAAGAAAGCGGTGAAGACTTTGACTATGAGAATGAGGAGAACTTGTCTGATCCAGATTACTCTGCTGGGGAAGAGCTCAGCGCTGGACCCAGTCGAAAGAAATCCAAAAGCTCTCTTCGAAGGCAAAGAAAGTCGGGTAGAATCGTTCCAAAACAAAATCAAACTCAACAGGGTGAGTTAAAGAAGTCCAGCTTGTACATTCTGATCATTAACGTTTTTTAAATGACTACCTTTTGCGTATCTTACGAACTGCAGCTCAAGATCAAGGTGAATATCATCATGCTCCGGACGCGGACGATGGGTCGGATGATGGGGCAGATGAACCTGGAAACCAGGTTGAAGTTCAAATGAAGGGAGAATACGACACTGAGGATACAGCAACTTTGGGAACTGGAATGAACGAGTTTAATGAATTTAGTAAGTTGAATGTTTGGCTATAGTTTTTACTGTCCTGATTTAGAAGTTTTGCTCGTTTTAAAGATCAAATTTAAAACGAACCAAGCTTGACTAGCAACTTTTTAATCCAAATTGCAATAACTTTCGACTAATTTGCCCGGTTATATCACGCTTTTAAGTCAAAGCATTACCTCATGATCATGATCTGAGCCCTGTTGCACCTAATACGACCGGGACCGAGGTCAACTTTACAGAGCAGGAGATTAGTGTCACGTCTACTCGGCGAAGTCCGATTTGGAAGCATTTTATAATGATACTTGAAAGTGGGAACAACATAGCAAAATGCAAATACTGTGCTTCCGGGTAAGTTCATGACAAGGCTTATTATCGTTTTGTTCTGGATTTTATCATTCCGATTTCATATTAACATATTAATACACTTACATTTCAATAAAACAGCGTGCACTGTGCTTTTATTGTCTCTTCATATACTTTTTTGCATCTCAGATAACACATTTTGCATAATGCAAGTGGATTACAACAGTTCGTTTCTTGTTCTTTGATTTAGAAAATACACCGTTTCTGAGAAGTCCAACAAGAGTACAGGAAATCTAATTAGGCATATCCAAAAACATCATAGTGATAAGTTGGCCGGGGACAATTTAACATCGCAGTCACAATCTCACGACGCTGAATTTGATGCACCAATACTAATGCAATAGCCTACTGTTGAGTAACTAATCTATACTGTCTATTAATCACAAACTTACCCGGTTGGTATTATTATAATTGTAAATAAACCGAAATCGCCATTACAAGTCCAACGGTGTGAAATTATACACATTCTTTACTTGAGTATTCTGGTCAGTTAGGGTTAGGATCGTATCGTATACTCCTTTTTTTACTTATAGTATTTGGTCAGCATGATCCGAGGGAAACAGTTCGGTTAGGCAAATGAAACTAATCAGCTAGGTACACCTGAAAATTTTCAATCATCAAACCTCATTCGTATTCGGATTAGATCAGCTTCAAGTCCGATTGCCTAAAAGCTTTCGTGTTGTGAGTTTCTGAGTCATATTGTACCTACTTTTTAATATTGAGCAAAACTTCTAAAATCATTGACAGAATACTATAAAATGTAGAAACGCACGTATTTAATACCTACAAAGTATGTTCAGCTATTTTTAAAACATTTATTTATCTTTCTATTATATCTCAATAGTGGGCGAAACTGGTGGAATACCTGACCAAGCTCATGCAAATGTTGATACTGGTATTGGAGAAGGAACACAGAACTGGACTTCAACCACTCCTGGCAGTAGTGCGCGTAAGTGAAGAAATTGATTTCACTGATCTTGACTTCTGTGTGCTGTCCTAACTGATTTCAATATAAGATTGCTAAACAGTTAATTGTGCATTGTGCATCTAAACCGCATACCATACCATATTTATGAACAATTAACCTTGTCAATCATAGATTCAGTTGAGGAAAGTAATTGTAGTGATTGAGTTAACTCCGGAAAAGAGCAGCATGTTGCATATTGAGTTCATTCAGAAACGGGCGCATCTTGAGGTCACATGTACATAATTAATATTTTGTTGTTCCCGGGTAGCAGGCTGGTGTTTACTCAGTAAAACCGCAAATGCCATCCAAAGAAACTACAGGCAATTCGCGTTTGCCCAATGTATGTTTTATATTTTAAAATATTTCTGATATTCCTCTTTGGAATACCAGGAATTGCAAACGACTCAGCTTTGCTTTCGGTGGACAGAAAAACAAAATCAAACATGGATGGGACTTTGTCGCAATCAGGTTCTTTAAAATCAAAAGCCTCGGCGAAACTTCGTAAAAAATTCCTTCGTGAACATTTCACAACTAACGGTAAGCTCCTAATAATGCAATAAGCGTAGAAATATGACGTAAATGTACCGTATTGTAATTGGAATTGAGAAAGACAAGTGCAACAATGGCAATGCTGAAATTTGAAGTGGTGACGTTCACGTTCACAGGTCAATCCCGTTGCTGTAACCTATGCAATGCGCAATACAAGTTATCAACTGCAACAAGTAACTTGAATTATCACTTGAAGAATGCTCACCAACTGTCGGTTTCCCTCGAACCAAACGACATGGATTCTCAATCTCAATTAGGCTTCTAAAACGTCCTAACAAGGAAAATTGGGACAATTCAGTTTCTCCTTTTATACAAGACTTAAATGAATTAGCGAAAATCAGTGAAAATATTGTTACTTTTCCTTGTTTCGGCCTAATAAATTCTAGCGAATTCATAAATGTAGTTTTATGTTTGGGCTTTCGAGTAAGTTAGCGTAGGTACGCCTAAATTCGAAGGTCGGGGCCGTTTAATTTGGAAATAGTCGTTAGAAGATCTACTAACCGTTTCTGAGTCGGCGATAGAATTTTTGCTGTATGCAGTGCAGTGTCCTTCTTCGCTAGCTCTGGACTGAAAATTGTACGTTGAGGATTCAGGATTGAGAATTATATTAATGAAACATTCCATGGATTGTAAACAGATCCGCTCATTTGGATTTGAATGTGTGAACAACTTTATCTTATCAAGAAGAGCAGAATCAGAATTTCAGTATTGCAATTAGAATAGCTTTTAAGCAGAAGACAATACCAGAATACATTTTTCAAACAGTTTTTAAGGCTCTTGAATTTAATGCTTTACATCGATGACGGCACGGTACGTGGTCGTGCTATTTCGACCTCATTATCCAGTTAAAATAGGAATAAGATTATGAAGCATAATTAATCTGTACTAACTACATATTCTCGGCGTTATGTTAGCTCATGGCCTCAGTTCAGCAGACATGACTTGTATAAGCTTTATACTTTTGTCGGAAGGGAGCTCGGGCAAACTGCCTGCAATACTAAAGAAATAGTCTTTTATTAAATTAAAAATTTCTACAGAGATCAGAAAAAGGACTGTTTTGTCTCTGAATGAAAAGCACGCAATGCTTCGTGAGCTTAGCGCAATGGTGCCCAGAANGCACGCAATGCTTCGTGAGCTTAGCGCAATGGTGCCCAGAAAATACATTTGTGCCAAATATGGAATACGTCCGTCGACCCTGTCGGTGTTGTCGAAGAAAAAAGATGAAATCGAGAAGAACTTCGCGACATATTCTGGAGTAAGCTTGAAATGAATTTTCAATTTTCTTATTTAATTCAAAATAATGTTGGTTTTGCGTACAGGCCCTTAATTTGCCTTTTTCTGTTTTCTAAAGAACATGAAGAGAAACCGAAGCTGTGCTCATCCAGAACTAGACACTGCTCTAATGAAATGGTATGAAGCCAGCCGTAATACTTCTGATATCACGATCACGAACCCGTTGCTGCAAGCGAAAGCAAATGAACTTGCAAAAACCTTAAACATTCAGCTAAAGACGGACGCTGTGACTGGGGCTTGGATCGATCGTTTCAAAGACCGACATGGAATCTCATTTCGATGTCCGGCAAACAGTGGAATTACCAAGGAACCGAATCTTTTTTAAAGCACCACCGTCTTAAGCAGAATACAAATAATAGGTATTACCGGGATTTGAACATTTGGTTGAAACAGCCATGACTTATTCTATATTTTGTAATTTATGTCCGCGTTAGAATAAACCATAAAAAACACTTCGGCATTTAAAACTTAAGTTATTCTATTGCAGGCATAAAAGTCCCTGTCACTAAAGTTTAGGCTTGCCGAATTTTTAAGTCATTCTGCAACAATCTTATGTTCTGAAAACTAACACGTAATGATGCAAAATGGATTTATCAATGCTGCTTCATGTATTGCAGAGCCTACGTATGCCAGCAGTCAACTGAACCACGAAGATCAGCATCATGCTAACCGTTTCTTCTTCGTCTACGTCTGGTTCAAGATTGAGAAAGCCAAAAGATCCAGTTTGGGAACATTATCTGGTGGTTTCTAGGCAAAAACCCGGAGGAAATAGTTGCAAATGCAAGTGCAAGTATTGTGGTCAAATTGTCAGTGCGAAAGCGGATAGACTGCGGGGCCATATTTCAAAATGTAAAAGGTTTGGAAGTTCTGGAAACTCTTAGTCAGTGTCATGTCAGTACGGAAGGGAAATCATTGAAAATCGTTACAAGAGTTCTTTAAACTGAACTTGTGAAAACATTTAAATACCTATACGAATGTGACGATTCGGTTTAGGTAACTGTATTACGCCTATGTAGTACCGGCTTAACTGTGAATAAAATACAAATGAATGAATTAGCTTAGCCAACCCAGATTAGTATTCTTTTTTCTCATTATTTCCGCTGCATTCAGTTCCACGCATACGACAACGTTGTATTTATTCGTAAATAATAGGTGTTCATAGGAGTTTGTGTGGATAATTGTGCGTCTCAACATTAGAGCCGAATAAATTCTAATTCAATCGCAACAATCCTTCAACGAATTCTTAATACACAGGTTCAGGTTTAACTGCGGAAACAAGAAATGGTACTTCAAAGTACAGGAAATATTTTACCTACCAAAAAAATGAAAACAAATACTCGTGTAACTATTGCAGGTAAATAATTACAATAATTTTCTAAAATATAGCACCTAACCAACTTTAACTCATGGTATTATTAATTCGGTAAAAAAGCATCCTGTCTTGCCAGATATATCGATATTTTTCTTTCAGTGGATCGATTACTGCGAGACGAAATGGCTCGACTACAAATTTGGTCCGGCATCTGAAACATCGACATCCCGAAGTAGTAGATTCGTAACTTCGTACCATTACCCCCGGGTTTTCATGGTATTATTAATTCGGTAAAAAAGCATCCTGTCTTGCCAGATATATCGATATTTTTCTTTCAGTGGATCGATTACTGCGAGACGAAATGGCTCGACTACAAATTTGGCCCGGCATCTGAAACATCGACATCCTGAAGTAGTAGATTCGGAACTTCCTACCATTACCCCCGGGTTTAATTGACACTTTGAAAAATTGAAAACGCTTCGCATTATTCTCGTTTAAGATCAGTACAAATACAAATATGGTATTTTCTTAATTTAACACAGGCAAAAATGAAAATATGCGTACATTTATATACTTTAAATAACGGAATTCAATAAAGAAAAAGGTTTACCACAACACCACAAGAGAAACTCGGATAAGTATTTGACCCTTTTGAAATTTCTTTTTGAGAGATTTCTTGTTTATACTTTGGTCGTTGCTTGCATTGGAATCGAATAATTCTGCTAGACTCACATTTTTTTTTAAAAGAAGGTAAAAATGCCATTTATTCGCTTCATAATTTGGTCTATTTTATCGCATTAATTTTAGGGATTCTTCCAGATCCATCCCTTGCATTTATATTGAACGGAACGTATTTTACACCAACACTTATAACTGTCCAGAAAGTCTCTGCTGTGTGTAAAGAATGTAAAGGGGTTTATTCTGGAGCTTTGAAATCAACATCAAATTTTTTGAGGCATTTGAAGGTATCGGTTTTACTTGGAAACTAATGTTGCGTTCAGCTGAATCAGCTATCTTAAATAGAGATTTAAGTATACATGGAAGTCAGACTGATTTTGTTTTCTTGAACATTTCAGAATGTCCATCCTGACCTTTACGACAATTACGTAAAATCCGATGAACCCAAATTTAGAAGAACATCAAAGCCGTTTAAATAAGATTGCAAAGTCTCAGTATGACGTGCTTTTTATTCTTCTAATCTAGTTTTGTTTTGGTTGCTTCAGTCGACAAACAGATTAGTTTGGTCACGGTCACCTAATAAAGTTCACATTAAAATATTCCATTAG
>VNWX01003016.1:0-10943 GCA_009869905.1 Ceratophysella communis | reverse complement strand
TACCAAATTAAAGCTGAGGTCATTGCCGATCTAGTGGTACCAAGAGTTTTAACATTGGGTCGCAAATAAAAATTTTACAGCGGAAAATGTGGTAAAAACGTTAAAATCGGGCTTTTGGGTGTCAATATTGGTTATCCATCATCCAAATTATGATTTAATCACGTTAATTACTATCTGGGACATTCCTTTACTCAAACTGATAAATTTAGACTTCAATGCATGTCATACTTTAACACAATAACAGTTTAACTGTGCGGCGCCGCGTGCGGCGCACAGCTCGAGCACTCAGCGCAAACCGCTTTCTGCAGCCGTTCGAGAGGAAAAGCGCCCGAGAAGGTCCGCTACTTTTTCTCTCTTGCGCTGTGCAGCGGTTATTTGTTAAGCTATAGTAATGATGAAGGTACCGTTAGATCGGCAATGAGCTCAGCTTTAATTTGGTATATTGCATGTTTATGTACGATTCTTAGAAGTATGGGCTAGGGGGGGAGAAAAAGGTTTAGTGGCGCCCTGTACTATAGATACTAGACACGATTTGGCAGCGGGAAGCGTAAATATTGTAAAGGGTAATTTAATAGAATGCAGGTCTTGTGATGTGTGTAATTTTTCCTATTGCAAAATTAGAAGTTTTCAATTTTATAACTGAAAATACTATCTTATCTATTGACAATTTAAGTTAATTACAATTAGGTAATGTAGTGAAGGTGTTTGTTAATTCATTACTTTCGTAGTCAGCTGATTGGTATTACCCAAATGCCAGAAAACCTCAACCCCATTTTGGGCTAGCCGAACTGTTTATGAGGAGGCTATAACCAGGGGGAGAACATTGAGTTTCTGCTATGCTCTTGCTGTCCTAATAGATTAGAGACCTTCCCAGAATTTTTACGGACTACTACTACTACGCTCAACAAAATGCACCCATCCCCAAAACCCAATTCCCATTCTCAAAGAGAAAGACGTTGAATTTTTAGCTCTTCACCTTCTACAATATCTGTTACGGAGAATGGTCAAAATAGTAAAAGTTGAAAGAATAACTTTTGAATTTATGATGCGTAAATAATTCCGTGTTGGTGTTTTAAAATGACCTGACCTAAGATTACTCATAGTGAAGGGCATAAGACGAAGTTAAAAATTAAACATTCAAAATTAACCTTGAATTAGCATTTTATTTTGATGACGAAGTAGTAGCGGTAACAGCTTGGCTGCCGTATGCAAGCAGGTAGAATTTTTACACGAGCAAGGTTGTAGTGGGAGTGACGCTATACATTAGGCCTCTTTATATACGGCTAAAAAGTGCCGTTCTCTCACCAATGACTTCGTGGCGCAATGGTAGCGCGTCCGACTCCAGATCGGAAGGCTGCGTGTTCGAATCACGTCGAGGTCAGTCAACTTTTTGAACTTTTTTATGATTTCATTCTGTCACATGACCAGTTACCAGGATAATTTATGCAAGAAAATGATAATATAATTACGTTTAGCATAATTTTTGTCAGTTTTATAGGCCAAAATCCTCGAGTTCTGTCTGAGCATGAAAAATAGTTTTTGAAGCTTCGTTATTCGTTAGATTATGTACACTACACTACTGTCCACATCTAAATCCGGAGTTTTAAAATTCGTTAGAATAACTGCTCATTAAGACTTGTTTTAAAAAATTAAGAATTGGATCAATCAATCGGTTCATTACGGGCTTTAAAAAAAAAAGCATGTGAGTCACCCGTTCAAACCTCCCACGTGGTATACTCGTATGATGAAATTTTTTCACAACGTGAGACCATTCATTGGGTACCAAAACAGCTTGCCGGATACTGCGATACCCAATTCATCTGCTGTCTTTCGTCATTCGTGTCAATTTTCTGGTTGAGTTGGTCATCGCTTGTCACGTGTACTTGGGATTAACGTTTGACGTCAGTTGTCATCAAAATTGACCGGTTAATACGGGCAAGTATTTCTAAATTAAATATTTAAAGTATGCCACGTGCTCCTCCCTATATTGCGGTGAAATGTACAGGGCGTATCGCGGGTATTGAGTATGGCACTGTGCTGAGGCGTTAATCGAATTAGTCCCTATTTTATATTTCATCTGCTTGAGTGCGTACTTGTGATCAAATTCATCTAGAACTTGCTCTGGTTGCTATATATTTTGAACTCTAGTGTATGCTAACTTATGATTTATCTTCTTTGATTTGCAGAATTCGAATTAAGTACGGAGACTTTCAAGGCTAACATTTATCCTAATAGACTGATCCGAGTTTTGATAGCGAGAATGGCGTCAAACGAAGAAACTAAACCCAATGTCACTTCAGAGAATCCGACGTCACAAGCTTCTGCTGGCCCGAGAGATGGTAATTCATATTCAGAATCGTTGAATTCTAGATTTTGCATTCATTGCTGATTGTTCATGTAAAACCCAGGATAAGCTTATTGCAGTTTCGAAGCTTTTATAATTTTTAAACCAAAAGAATTCTTTAAATAGCTCTTCTTTGAAAACTTCTTATTTAAATTCAAAAATAACGATAATTCGGGTTTTCCTGTTTATTCTTTTGATTAGTTAGAGGGAGAGAACGAGACTGGTCACATTATGATTTATCTGAAGGACCTCCAATTCTGGAGGAACACGAACATTTACCACTCGGTGACATAATTCAAATTACTTATGGACCTTATCCAATAGATGCTGCTATTGCTGCTAAAAAAGAAAAAGAGGCTAAGAAAAATGCTGAAAAAGAAGCCAAGATGAAAAAGTTCTTAGAAAAACAAGCGGCCACAAAGAAACAAGCCGAAACGGCAGCGAAATCTGAGGCAAAACCAAAGGAAAAACCGGATAAGGGCAAGGTCAAGGAAGGTCCAACTGTTGATGAGCTCCTGAAAGTAATTGAAGCTCTTCCGCCCGGCGCCAAAAAACCTACTGACGTCAAACTACCTGATGCCTATGAGCCTAGGTACGTCGAGGCCGGTTGGTACAGCTGGTGGATGCAGCAAGGGTTTTTCAAGCCGGAATACGGATTGGTAAGTAATTTCAAGTTTTCCATCGTTGGCAATTCTCAGAACTTTGGCAATTTATTCATGATATTCGGATGATTATTATCAGAACGGAAAAACCTTGGCCCAAGCCATTGATGAACGTGGAAAATTCGTGATTGTTATTCCTCCTCCAAATGTGACTGGAACACTGCATTTAGGACACGCTCTTACTGTCGCCATTGAAGATCTTCTGACGAGATGGTAGACGAATATTTTAATATTAATATTATACTCTTGGGAAAGCCTTAACTTGAATTAAATGGATTTTGATTTGTGATAGGAATCGTATGAAAGGAAAGGTAGCGCTGTGGGTCCCAGGTTGCGACCACGCAGGTATCGCTACTCAAATGGTCGTGGAGAAAGCACTTGCCAGGAACGAGAAACTCACTCGTCACGATTTGGGACGAACTGAGTTTACCAAACGCGTTTGGCAGTGGAAAGAACAAAAAGGTGATCGGATCTATGATCAATTCAAGCGAATGGGAATGTCGGCTGACTGGGACCGTGTTTCCTTCACTATGGATCCTAAGTTATCTAGAGCTGTTTACCGGGCCTTTGTTTCTCTGTTTGACTGGGTACGTATCAAAAACTAGGGATATTCAATTCGGTCTGCGAAAGTATTTTTATTTACGTGCATTCAAATTCGAACAAATATTTCAGGGCTTCATCTACAGATCCGACCGTCTCGTCAATTGGTCATGTACTCTTAAGAGTTGTATTTCTGATATTGAAGTCGACAAGGTTGAACTCACGGGGAAAACATTGTTAGCTGTCCCCGGATACAAAGAAAAAGTTGAATTCGGTGTTTTGACGTATTTCGCTTACAAGGTAGTTTAAATATTGTCTTGTCCGTAAAGCTCGTAGTATCGTATCGTAATTCTCACTCTGTTTCCTATTCCTATGTTTGCTGATTGCTCAGATTGATGATCAAGTGGAAATCGTGGTTGCCACAACTCGACCAGAAACGATGCTCGGTGATGTTGCAATCGCTGTTCATCCTGAGGATCCCAGGTACGCGGCTTTGATTGGCAAGAAGGCTAAGCATCCGTTTGTTGATCGGGAGTTACCAGTTATTGCCGATGATTTTGTGGACAAAGAATTCGGAACCGGTAGGTTTATTTTTTATGTTTAACCGAACTTTCTTTCATTCGAGAAATCTCAATATAAACCATATGTTTGGGTCACCAGGTTGTGTGAAGATTACACCGGCTCACGATCCCAATGATTATGAAGTCGGCAAGCGTCATAACCTGGAATTCATTACTATTATTGATGAAGACGGGAATATGATGGATAATTGCGGTAAATTCTCGGTAAGTCGATAAATAATACAGCTAAAATCGATCTGATTTACAACATAATTTTTTTTACAGGGCATGAAACGATTCCACGCAAGAAAGGCAGTATTGGAAGCTCTGACTGAAGCGGGGCTCTTTCGCGAGAGCAAAGATAATCCCATGGTTGTGCCAGTCTGTTCAAGATCAAAGGATATTGTTGAACCACTTCTAAAATTGCAGTGGTATGTTAATTGCACTGAAATGGCTCGACAAGCCTTGTTGATCGTCGAGGAACAAAAGATGCAAATCATCCCGGATATCCACAACAAGACGTGGAACTTTTGGATGCAGGGAATCAGGGACTGGTGCATTTCCAGACAGCTCTGGTGGGGTCACCAAATTCCTGCTTACAAGGTTACTGGGGATGGCGTGCGGGACGGTAAGTTACATTTTGTCAGCTTAGTACAACAACAAAATAATGGCCGATGACTTTTTGTAATATAATTGCAAAATGCACAAACTTTAACTGCCATGAACTTTTATTTACTATAAAATAAACTTGTATTTACTGTGTAACTACTTTCTAGATAATGACGCCTGGGTCGCTGCAGAGAGCGAGGCTGAAGCATTAGAAAAGGCACGAGCTAAATATCCATCAGCCTCAAATATCACCGTGAAACAAGATGAAGACGTCTTGGACACCTGGTTTTCATCTGGTCTGTTCCCATTCTCAGTCTTCGGCTGGCCGGATATTGAGAACAATGAGGATTTCAAGTTATTCTATCCAATTGATTTGATGGAAACGGGACATGACATTATCTTCTTCTGGGTCGCAAGAATGGTCTTCATGGGAATGACGTTGACCAAGAACGTGCCGTTCAAGTAAGTGGTCTTTACAGGCAACGTATCTGATATCGGCATCGGCCAGGTCCAACTAGAATAGGACGTGTTCTGAAAGTTACTGCATGGTAGCTGGCTGTGTATCGGCTTACATTTTAAACAGCCCAGAAATTCATGCAGAGACAGGCTAGGTTATATTTCTTAAATGTATGTTTTAAAATACCATAAATGCGGAGAAAGTACGAAAATTCGACGATTATAAATGAGTAAAACTCCCATGATAATGTGCAGGTTAATAGGTGAAATATTCAATGAATGCATTTTGCGAACATGACAGAATTTATGAAAAATTATATTTATTATCCATTCCTTTTGCAGAGAGGTGTTTCTCCATTCACTCGTCCGAGATGCTCATGGTCGTAAAATGTCAAAGTCGTTAGGAAACGTAATCGATCCACTGGATGTCATTCGTGGAATTACTTTAGCGGAATTGCAAAAAACTTTAGAAGAAGGAAACCTGGACCCTAAGGAAATTGAAAAAGTAATGGTGTCTAAAATTATACGACGAGAGCTCTTGTTCTGTTATATATTATTATGAGCTGGTTATGAACGACATTTCCTCACTGTTGTTTACCAGGCGAAGCAGGGACAGAAGCAAGACTATCCCAATGGAATACCTGAGTGTGGGACAGATGCCCTGCGCTTTGGTCTCTGTGCTTGTATGACACAGGGTCGAGACATCAACTTGGACGTTCTCCGTGTTCAGGGCTATCGATTCTTCTGTAATAAAATATGGAATGCTGTCAAGTTTTCCATGAATTACTTGAGTACCGCGGACTATGCTCCAAGTCCGGAGAGTCCTGTTGCCGTAAGTTACGAGGCACTTTGGGTTTTATATTTTATATCTGAAACGCCAGCATAGCATTATTCCTGGGCTTACTGTTTATATGTATGACAACCTACTTATTAATTTTTCAATATTCTAGCGCCTTGTGTCGGACTTTGATCGAATGGACCGATGGATTTTAGGACGTTTGAGTTCTGCTATTCGGACTTCGAATGAGGCTCTGGAACAGTATAATTTTCAAGATGTCACAACAGCCATTTACAACTTTTGGTTGTATGATCTCTGTGATATTTATTTGGTAAGCATTTCTAGCAAAATTTCAACTATTTTTGGACATAAACTCAGAACCTTCGTTCAATTTATTTATATGTATTTATTTATTTATTCACAACTTACATACAAAACAAATGTATAATACTAACCAATACAGTTACCCACTAATGGGATTTCCACTATACTGGCAATAATGGCTAAAACTTCTAGAATATCTAATGGACTGGGCAGGCTGGATCTAAATGACAGAATAATTCACACTCGTTTATTTATTTTTCAGGAATCCCTGAAACCCAAATTCAGTGACGCGAAACCAGACTCAAAATTAAGCTCAGAACAACGGCTTCATCTCGACGTGCTTCTAACCTGTGTTGAAGTTGGTCTTCGTCTCCTAGCTCCATTTATGCCGTTCCTAACTGAAGAACTATGGCAGCGTCTTCCTGTGTTTGAATCTGAAAAATTGACTCGACCCGCATCAATCTGCGTAGCTAAATATCCTACTGATGACTTATTCAAGAAATTCGAGAGTGCGGCAGTTATTGAAGAAGTATCCATGATGAATCGACTAATTCGTGCTATTCGGTCAACGAGATCCGTGTACAATCTTCCAAACAAAGTGAAAACAGCAAGTAAGTGTATAAGAATGACTAATGCGTCAGTTTTCTGACTTAAAATAGTGTATGTTTCTAAAAAATACCTGGTCTTCTTTCTTTTAGCCTTTATCGTGAATAGTGACCAGGGCTTAGGCAATGTCCTGACACAAGATGAACCTACTGTTCGTGCTCTATCTTACTGCGAGAGTATTAAAGTTGTGAGCAGCAAAGCGGAAGTTCCAGCAGGCTCTGCAGCTGCCGTTGTTACCGATAAATGCACTGTTTATATTCTACTCAAGGTAAGCGTTGAATATTTCAGATACTTGCTAAAGTTGACCCTTGCTTTTTTATTTTAAGAACTTACATTTTTCATGCAGGGTCACATTGATCTCTCTAAAGAGGAAGAAAGAATCCAAAAGAAGATCAGCCTAACGGAACAGCAGTTAACTAAACTTCGTGAAGCTGTCAGCAAAGCAGATTATGCTGAACGCGTGCCTAAATCAATTCAAGAAGCCAATTCCACGAAATTACAAGGTTATGAAGGTGAAGTCAAGGAACTGTGTGAGGCCATGGCTGCTGTTAAAGTCATGCTCGGTGAGCAATGAAAATTGGTTTTAATCTAAACATAAATTACAATTCATGTTAACCAAAACCAAAGATACGATACCCATTGGCTGACTTTACTGTGTTAATACAATTTCTTACTTTTGTCGTTAATTGATTGATTCAAATATTGAATAAATTCGGGTTACGGGTTAACCGGTAAATTCTATCTTTGGATTTTCAGGCGGTAAAAATGACTAGTTTGGACCGGATTATGCTCATTCTTTAGTGGACATAACTTCAATAATACTGCGCGGTTTAAAAGTGCACCTTTTTAGTACGCTTAAGCCTTAGCAAAATTTTATTTTATTAAACTTAGTCATTAATTGCAATTAGGGATTAGAGCCTATGAATTAATTACCTACGTACTAAGGTTAATGGTTCTTGTAGTTAGTTCCTATAATTTCTATAGATACCTTACATTACAATTAGCTACCTCAAGGACACACATTTCAAGTTAAAAGTTAGTTTATCACAAATTCGGTTTAGTGAGGATTCAAATTCGTAAATAGAAAATACCTAATTAAAGTACATTTAATAATAAACACAGTTTTACTCGTGCAAAGCGGCTTGAAAAACTAGTTGCTTATGCTTAAGGTTAGGGTATACACTAATTTTGTTTTCATGCAATAATTGATTCTACAATTATGTATCTACATTAAGCTAAATTTGACGTAGTTATGCCCATTCCGCTTCAGATTCTAAGTATCTATTTACATGCTAAGCTTAAGCGGTAGTGGTAGTGACAAATTTTATGCCTAATTTAAGTACAAAGTGAAATGTCTATACGCTGTTTATTTACAATCTGCAGTGTAGTTGATGCACGTATAGTTTGAAATCTACGTAGGTACCTAATATTTTTAATACAAAATATGTATTTAGATTCATAATTCACTCATATTTCTCATAATTCATCTGTTTTCAAATTCATTTTGTGCAATTTGGGCTTGTTAGGCCGCCTTAACTCCAGAGCAGAATTCCTAAGGGCTTAAGGTCGTATTTAAAAAATGGAAACATACTTAAATAATCTGAACGTAGATTATGCTAAACCGACGATGGAAATGCCATGTTTTGTGTATGTTCAAAAGAATCTGACAGCAGTTTCAATTAAATCCTGTAATGCAGCGTTATTCTGGCAAAAATTTAAAAACATTCCAAAACATTAGCTCTCATAAAAGTATTTTATGAAAGATCGTGAGATCAGCCTATAGTCCTCTCGTGTCACTCGGGATTAAGATTAGTAGCAGTAATCATTGTGTGATTTAAAGCTTGAAGTAGGTATTCTGCATTTTGACGGCATTTTTAGACAGCATGGTATATGCTGTTCATATTACTGCACTTTTGTTCCAGGAACAAATGTATATTCTGAAAGGTAGGCCGATCGTCAGGACACTTCTGCCAGCACTCTCGCATGAGGTCAAAGATTTCTGGTGGACTTAGGACAGGTTGTGGGAGCCAGACCTGCTAAAATAACCCAAAAGATTGGCCATTGCCATTAGTGTTGCATTTTCAGCATTTTAGTGGTTGTTCAGTTGAAGTGCACTTTAGAATTTTACATGCAAACGTACTTGACTCGTGGCAGTTGACCCGTATTTCTCTGCTTAACATCACAATCTGGTGATCAGGGACATGGGCAAGTGGTTTCTGTCGACAGAGGGTTAGAATTTCCCAGAGCGTGACACCAAATGACCAAACGCTGCTCTGCATGTTGAATTCATCCTGGAATTAGCGTTCAATTGGGTTAATTCGATTAAAGCGATTGAGATGTACAGGCGGAAATTGTCCCATGCGGTTTTAGACGCCAGACGCCATGTGGTCTGGCTGTGCCTGGCTGGCATCGACTTGCAACGTTTTTCCTTTTTTCAATTTAAAGCTAGCGTGATGAAATGTGATATTGTGGGTGAAAAGGAAAGTTTGAGATAGACTCCACGGGATTACATTGACTCGGTCAATTGGGTGACGCGTATTTATGGTCTGTTTTGACCGCAGCTTGATTTGTTCACCTTGAGTGACACAAATTCAACGGCTTCGATTTCGCCATTGCTTTTTGTCAGAATTTTCAAAAAAACGCATGATAAGACACCGACGAATTTTCGTACCCTAACTCTTTGCCAGGTAAAAATACCGCGACTCAATTGACCAGCAACCGTGATGCCAAGCTTAGTTTATTTTTCAGGATGTGAGACGGTTTCTTACAGTGAGGATAGATTCCCAGGACCACCAGCGAAGAGGTGCTAGACCGCATGAAGTATGACAGTAATCACCATGGTATTGTTCACAGGCCATGGCGAGATCCGAAATCCGAATTGAACCCTCTCTTTCAACCAGACAGTTTCTACACACGGAAAAATAGACCAAAGAAAAAAATGTAACACATACAACACACGCTTTTGTGGTAGAAACCATGGAAAAATACTGCTTTCACTCGGGCTTTCACTTGACCCAGTGAGTCAAAGGTTTATTATACGATTCGATTATACGAGCGCACTACTGGCAGAGTTACAGTCATGCTTGCGCATATGCTCAGATTTTCGATTTATCATTACAACCTTAAGCTTACGCCCACGACACCAGCCTCAAAAATAAGTTTCAAATAAAATATTCATGTAATGCTATCCCTTCGCACTTCAGTCAGACACTACACAACACCATAGACAGTTCTTTAGAGAACGACGAGCCAAAGAGAAATCTTCAAAGGGAAAGTCGAAGCAAAAGAAAACGTAATAATGGTTCCTATAACATTGCGTGAGAGAGGATGATGGTCAAGGAGAAAAATACAGTCAGACTTTAATATTACATCCACTACTGAAGAAGGACTTTCACCACTACCACTACTATGGCTCGAGCCTCACAAACATTCTTTTGTAAAAAGAGAGTAAGAATTTTTTGACCCATGAGCTTCTTCTTTCTTCACAGAGAAAAAGTTAAGACTAACGGCAAACTCCATTATGTTTTTATATTATAGGAGTTCCAGGGGTTTCAGAGCTCAAGGAGTTGTTGAGTACAAGAACAAACATTCATCTTTCACCATAGCTTTTTAACGGAAGGCCAAAGGCTAACGTGAAGGCGTAACAACGGTGGACTGGACTGGACGCTGGTGAAAGTCCGGTGAAAGCGATTCACAACGTTTCGTCGCCGATTATTCGCGAATTCGTTTCTTTGGTTGCTTCGGGAATTTTATGTGGCGGTCTAAGAATTACGGAGTAAAATTTTCCAAAAAAAATTCTTGGGTCACTTATTTTTGAAATTTAGAAAAACGAACTAATTTCGTATTTTCGGATGACCCAGCTCAATGCAAATGATTTTAATTAAACTGGTAAATTCAAGGCCCAATCGACGTGAGGCGTACACGAATGTTCCGTCAACCCTGCTAAAAACGCTGTACAAAGCCGAAGTGAAAGTCCGGTGAAAGCCAGCAAAAAAAGTAAAGTGAGAAGATTACCTGGCAGCGAGATCTCGATGGATTAAAGAGAGACTTTCCAGGTAGTTCAT
>VNWX01003015.1:0-10944 GCA_009869905.1 Ceratophysella communis | reverse complement strand
AATCCCAGCCCCGTTAAATTTTTTCCGTTTTCCCGTTGCAAGCGCGAAAACTTCGTGTAATGCCTAAAAAATGCGCGTAATTTGAAATCCCAGTTTGTTTCACAATAAATAACTGATAGCTGTAGAAAGGATCGAAGATACCTATGTTCTCTGATTTGCTTCATGTTGAGCTACTATATATACGGCAAGATTGTGTAACGGAGTATTATGTGGTGCTTCTGCTTAAACTGCTTTATATACGACTTATGCTTGTTGAGCTAAATTTTTATTTCCCAATGCGTTTTAAAAGCTTTACATTGCAAAGAATATAATAAAGCAATTTCATATGAATTTTCACCCATCTGCATTTTGATGCGATGAATCCTTAAATTTTTTAAACTCTTTATGTTTCTGATTTCATTACTTTGCGTTTCAGCATATTTTTGATTTCGAGCAAATTACATAGCGTGCGTTGTGCGTGCTGTTTGTACCGTTGTACATAGCGCGACTGGAGACAGACAGACAGACGGACACCAAGGGCATCCCAGTAGACCTTCTTATCTAAAACCTGCCTGCGGCATTCGACCTGCGGCCTCATGCCTACTGCAGGTTTCACCTACCTTCGGGCAGCTTGGGACCAGAAGGTCAGATCCGCACTGTTCCTTTTACCATAAGATTACATTGTAAAGCAATTAAATCTCAGCATAAAGAGATATAGGTTCGATTTTAATGTGTTTCACAAAACAATGCTACCAGGGGAACGAGTTTAATAACGGAGTTTCAATTTACATGTTAAATTATATGTAACATTAGTGTAAGATTTTTAAAATCCCAGTTCGTTTCTCAATGAATAGTTGATAGAGCGGTGCAGAGGATCAAAAATACCTATGTACCCAGATCTGCTTCATTTTGAACTGCTGCATATACGGCTAGCTTTTGGAACGGAATATAATGTAGTGCTTCCGCATGAACCGCTTTATATACGACTTTTGCTTTGTTCAGCTGACTTTTTATTTCCCCATTCGTTTCATGTTTTTCTCGTATGTCAACATGTCGCGTTGTTTTGAACAGCTTTTCATATGGGTTTTGCGTCGTTAACATGTGCATGCAATATTTAGCCAAATTTTTAAAACCCAAACCGTGCCAGGTTAACAGCGAAAACGAATGGAAATTTTTGATTATGAGCCAATTTGATAGCGTCTATGGTGCTTTTAGTTTTTTCCGTTGCACATAGCTTCCTTTGGGACGGACGGACGGACGGACTGACACCAGGGGCATCGCAGTAGACCTTCTGGTCTAAAATGGGGTATCTTTAGAATTACATATGAGCTGGTCCATCCCATATAAAGAAATGGGGTATTTTTAGAATTACATATGAGCTGGTCCATCTCATATAAAGAAATGGGGTATCTTTAGAATTACATATGAGCTGGTCCATCTCATATAAAGAAATGGGGTATCTTTAGGTTTACATATGAGCTGGTTCATCTCATATAAAGAAACCTGCCTGCGGCATGAGGCCTGCGGCCTCATGCCTTCGGCAGGTTTCACCTACCGTTCGGCAGCTTGGGACCAAAAGGTCGGACCTACACTTTTACAATAACAAAGAAATATATTGTAACACATTTATATCATGACAGCATTTACAGGAGCATCAAATTCACTTGATTATTACATTCGCTGAAGTATCGCCTTTACAGGAGAAAAAGGTATGACTATCTACCCATGAACAAAACAATAACAAACAAACTGACGTAGTTTCCTCAGTGCCCCTGTGGTAAGAGCATAGGAGAAAATCGGTGGTTTTCATAATCCACCGTAGAAAAAAACGTAATAAAACTGAGGGGTGAATGACCTTGAGACCACGTGGTCCTCTCCCCTCCTCCCCTTCCTCCTTCCCTCCTGATGACGTCACAAGATGGCGCCGTGAAGCCCTGGAGCAGGGTTTTTACTGATGAGGTCACTGGATGGCGCCCGTAGGGGCTCTTGAGCAGGTTTTTTTAAAAAATTTATTAAACCCCATAAGTGAGTAATTCAAAGGACCAAGACAAACAGAACCAAAACACTATCGGTACATAGACACAAACATATACATAGGTTATAATAATTTTAAGCACCACAAATCACAATCATTAGACATTGCCTTTAAAATAGCAGCATCAATACAAGAAAAATTACAACAATCTTCATCATGAATAGGAATGCTCTCATTTGACTGCTTATCTAGGTAAAATTTCAGTAGACGAGACTTAAATACATTACGATTTTCAACATTTATAATAATCTCTGGTACATGTATCCAGAGTTGCTTAGCTTTGCTCAAAAATGATTTACTAGTAGAATTCAAGTGCAGGTAAGACTGACTACGAGTAGACATTATGCTATCATTCTAATCACACAGGCAGTCATAAAAGTATGGAGGACAGTTACCATTGTAAATATCAAATGCTAGCTTAAGAACTTCAAAATTATACAAATAATTAGGAAACAACCATTTCAAGTCAGTAGAAATTAAATATTTTAGTGTCAAACTTGCGCAGACCTAATACGAACCGACCAGCGACCATTTTAAAAATACGTTTCGAAAACGTTTATAATTCCGCCCGGATCAAGGTGTTTTCAAAATTGTGGCGGGTTTTTGATATTTTGATGAAAGTTTCCTCATGAAATAGATAAGACTTACCTATAGTACCAGGGACAATTTTTGATAACTCATCCTGTATCAAGGTGATTCAAACTCTGACTGAGCTCGGACTGGCCGTTGTGCATGAGATTAAGCTCTGAATAAGAGGGAAAACCAGTTTTACATAAAACAAATTTTGTTGGCTTGCGTCGTGCATCCACGTCAGCAAAAACCTGTCAAGACACGTTCGCTTTTGCCGTGCATGCCTGCAATCGAAATCTCAATTTGACAAATACTAGCTGAAAAGGTATAAATTTTCTGAGAAAACCAGGTAAAATAAGTAAATGATTTTAACTGATGCAAAAGAGAAAACCAACCAAAGATTTCAAGCAAACTATTTGATTTTATTACTTAAATAGTCAAATAGTGCATAGTGTAGGTTGAAAATTTGGTTTACATCTTCAAAATTATACAGTTTATCTCCGAATTAGCCTATCAACTTGATCAGAACATTTAAAACTATATTACTCAATTAAAACATTACCATTTTTATCCACTTGAAATAAGCTTGGATATTGACCAAACGCCAACATGGTAATAATATCTGGAGTGTTTTTTGAAAATGTAACATTAATCTTGATTTCTCTAACTTTGTCTGTATGAAATTGTGACTAATGTTATGTATGAGATGTAAAGCTGAGCCCAAGCTCAGGTTTAAACAGAATTTCTATACAATAAAGTTTCTCAGAGCTTAGGCCAATTGCCTTTAAGTAGTAGATTTAAGAAATTGCTATGAACCTTTTTAATAATATTAATTTTGACATATCAATTTCAGTCTAATTAAAATACAATTTAGTTGTAACGTAAATTAACTTAGTAAACCAGAGTGTGTTACAGAACTAGCTATATATTGAACTATGACGAAGATGCAAATGTGTCAAAACTTGATGAAGTAGCAGTTGTCATTTATGTCAAACTCAGTTGAAGCGGAATCGTAGGCCTGACCTTCTGGTTTTAAGCCGCCGGAAGGTATAGGAAACCTTTCGTTAACATGAGGTCGAATGTCTTATGTAGGTTTTTAAATCAAGTCAGTGTACATTAGGGCTTATCTTGGATTTATTTTACATTTCTGTTCCCAAAAAGTTAAGCTTTAGAACCTATCTTTAAAAAACGAGGCATATAAGAACCATACCAATTCCAACTTGAATTGAGCTTGAGCTTGAAGGTTCTGAGCCGCAGATGTATTGACTTGTTTCGGGATGTGGAAAACACTTTTCAGATGCGCAGTTTTTTGCATATTCTTGAGCCTCACTTTTATAACCCTTGTTAGGTCCATCGCCCTCTCTGCTTCCCTTTCGCCTCGGGGTCGTCTCATCTTCACAAGCTTTTCCATCTGAAATTCACCTGTACATAAAGCAGATATAAACTAATCGACTATAACAGCGAGAAAAAGAACGACAATTAACCTGTTTCGAACAGGTTTTCTTCGGCTAAAATCTATGAGTACTGCATGTTTCAGAGATGAGACCCTATAATTTTCATATTCTCAATATGAACAATTTCCAATTGTCACACCAACGAAGCAAACATTTTGAACATCGACAGGGTTTTCCAGTCATCTCTAAATTAAATAACTCATTAAAATACTGTTCAGATCAGTTCTGAACAGCAAAAGTCTATTTACAAATTGATACAGCTAAACTCTGTACTATTTCAAATTAGGGTAGGGGCGGGAAATCAACCCCAAACTACCGCATTTTAAAACACTATTTTTCATGTAAAAGTGGGGCCTTGCTGCAAGCGGCAAGCAGTTTCGGAATGACTTGCAGATGCAGACCAATAAAAGTGAGCTTGCCATCTGCCTCAACACGCCTTTTACTTATTCTCCAGACTCCCTACCGTAAACACCACAATAAAGACACAAGTGTAAGGTGGGTCAAGTCTAGATGAGGCGGGTTCACTTTTAAAAAAGTCAACAAGAAAAGTTCGGCCGACGCTGTGGGAAAATTTTAACATAGCGTTATGAATAGCAACAATAAAATCCGCATCACTGGCCAGCGCTGACAAAAATGAGCGCGCGACAAAATTTTTTTTTAAAGAGTTCACTTTTAAAAAAGTCAACAAAAAAAGTTCGGCCGACACTGTGGGAAAATTTTCCCATAGCGTTATGCATAGCAACAATAAAATCCGCATCACTGGCCAGCGCTGACAAAAATGAGCGTGCAACAAAAAAAATCCAAAGAGTGATTGACCCCTGGAGTAGAGTTCTAGCCGTTGCTGTACGATTAGGATACAATGAACGTAGTATGGGGTCAGTGAACTTAAATATTTGTGCATCGTGATCGTGTTCTACGAAATCGTATCAACGCTTAGCGGCTTTCGCCCTAGCACTTTCGTGGTAATCCCTATTCTCGGAGTGAATGACCTAAAACAAATTCTTCTGGGGTCAATGACCCAAGTGCATTTTCCTGTCATGCAGAACGCTATGTGAAAATTTTCTCACAGCGTTGGCCGAACTTTTCTTGTTGATTTTTTTTAAGTGAACCAAGGCACGTCAAGTCTAGATAAGGTGGGTTCACTTTAAAAAAATAAACAAAAAAAAAGTTCATACATCACTTCGGGGCCGGCGCCTCAAAGTGATGCCGCATAGCAACAAGGAGAATACACGCTAGCGCTACGCTGCGAACATTGAGCATGAAAATTGGATGAGATGTCTCCTCTCTTCGATAAATTTAGTACCCGCCAAAATTTAAATCGACGAAAACGCCCTGTCGTGGTTCAATGCTCAATCAAAAACTTGCTCATTTTTTATAAAAGACTAATTATATTCAGCATCTGCATTACTTGATAGCCAATTATATTTTATTCGTGAGAATGGTAAGACTGTGTATTTTGAATGACTGTGTAAACAGTAAACGCTCCACCAAGCAAACTGAGACGATACACGGACTTCCGAAGGTAAAATTTTATTACAACTGCTGATATTGTATTTATAGCCTTTTTTATATATAATTTTTTTAAAAATATTTAGTAACTATAACCATGATAATTTTTATTCCTCACAGGAAAACGGCAGCAAATTATTGCGTCAAGTTTGTTGTCAGTTACTAGGATTGTCTTCAGCCATAAACACTCTAAATAACGAAGTTTGTACGTTACACTTCCGAAATTTGGATTATGAGTCAAAACAGAGAGGCAAAACAAAGCTTAAGGAGACTGCGATTCCGATATCTGACCAAGGTATGCAGATTTTCTCTTTATTTTAATAAATACTTTCGTAAAATACAGTAATAAACATAAATATTATTTGAACTGTAATTGCATGTGTTGCGCCGTCAGCCACAAGTAACAGTAGTAACACAACAATCAACTTAAGTCAGTTCGAACTACTTGAGGAAACTGTTTTGTCCCTTACGAAGGATTTAAACTTCGCAAACCTAAAACTAAGGGCACAAAGTTAACGCCTGGCGTACCAGACAACGCGAATTTAGACCTTGACGAAGGAAATTGCGGAATTAAAGTGCCAGATTAAGCTGATGTTAAAACCGAAACCGAAATTAAGCGTCGCTTCAGATCTAGGTAGGTGTACTCCAAAGGCCAAATAAAAAAATCTATCTACCGCCTGTCCCAGAAGTCATGCACACCCCTTTGTTTATGTTAGTTCAGCATCGTTAGTAAATACAGGGTATTCCGCCAGCGGCGTATGATAGCACTCTTGTGGTGTAATATACAGATTACGGCTAAACAAACAAATTTAGTCAGCCACCTTGTATATTTTGGATTTTTTTGCGGTTACCATGGCAAATTGCAGCAGGGGCGTGCGTGACTTCTGGGACAGGCGGTATATAAAATCGTGCGTGTGTGTGTGTTTCTTTCTGTCTGTCCAGCTATCTCCTGCAAAACTGCACGGCGGATTTTAACGTACGATAGCTTAAAATTCAGCTAATTTTTGTGGTCAGACCGTAGGCTAATTTTAGTTGACCCCCGACCCTTGACCTTTGACCCAGGGTCAAATTAGTATATGTTGGTATCAGGGCTGCAAAAAAATCATGATTTTTTCGAAAAAATCAATAAATCCGATTTTTTTTATATATATCCAATTTTTTGATTTTTTCCGAAAACATCGCGGATTTTTTCAAAAAAATTGCTACTTTTCGATTTCTTGATTTCGCGACAAAGAATTCTAATAATAACAAAATACCTGGAGAATTTTAACTGCTTAACTTTGAACAACAATGATTTGAAAAGATTACAATCATAAATGAGCAGATATGTGCACCATAAATGCCAATTCTCCTGTTACTTTATTATTTTGTTAGGAATATATTTTAAATTACAGTTGTTAATTATATTGTTTAATATATTTCCTTTTCTGAACATATTGATAAGCAGGAATCCAACTATGTCCTGACGCTTTGCTTGATTTACTACATGGCACTGACGGAATTAATTAATATCGTCTGAGAAGAAGGCATTTTTAGATGGAATCCTCCAGTTCGAGATCCAATTCGTTTAAAGGGTAGTCTCCAATGTCTTCTTGGCTTTGGTCATTTTCGTCGGTGGTTTCTGTTTCGGTCCAGATCCATTTCAAGTCTGATTTCTTCTCATTAGGCTTGCTTTGATTCATGTGCTTGAACATGAACGTCAGCTTAGCGGCTTTTTCGTTACCAAGCGCATTTCTTAGTTTGGATCGGACCAACCCAAAACTGGAGAAAACCCTTTCCACTGCAGCAGTTGTAGCACTTGCTGAAAGAAGCTGGTTGCAAAGGCTCATCCACAAAGCTTTCTTCGTACCCCAGTTCTGAACTACAGTCGTACTGTTAGTAATGTCGATTGATTTCCACCAGGTAATCGGGTGACGCCTCGAAAACTTTCGTGGTAAAGATGAGATGGAAATGGAGCGGCAGCGACTGTGTGGCATAGGAGGAGCGGTTGTAGATCTTTATCGACTTGCTTAAGGAATTCGAATGCCATCTCCTTTTGATCAGCGCTTAGATTCGCTCCGCGGAAGCGATGGTCTAACATGTTGGCCAAGTAGTGCGCTGCTTCAAGTGCCCTGGATTTACGGTCTGAAAACTTCTTCTTTACATGTTCTGGTTGTTCAACTAAATCCTTCTCCAGTCGTTACCTAATTTCGACGGCAACTGCAATTGTGGTTTGGTCCCTCTGCATTCGGTTCAGCGCAATCGCGATCGGGTTCATTCTTTTGATGTATTCTTGTGCTTGTGTAGTTAAGTTGATATCATTCACCAGCTTGTAGATTTGATTATCGATATCAGCTTCGTGGTCTTGACATATTTGCATAATATTACCACGGTTGGCGAGGTAGGAAGAAATTGATCGATTCAAGGTATTTCATCTTATTTCCAAAGGTATTACAAGCATTTTACCGCCAGCCTTTTTGTACCACGAGTGTGGGCTGTGAGTGTTGCGGAAATACTTGATAATTTTAACTATATTTGAGGCTACAGCTGGAATCTTGACGTCTTTGGATAAAAGGTTGAGAATATGGGCAGAACATCCGTACTGAATTATGTCAAGATCTTCATCTTTCTGCGAATTTCGCCTCATCTTCTGTACATTGCTAGTATTATCAGTGACCACGGAACCGATTCGTACTTTATATTCGGCCCCAACTTTCATGATTTCTTGTTTTGCTAGAGTCTGCAGGTATTTCGCCGTGTGTGAGTTTCCGCTTGTATTAATTGAGCTAACTAACGCGAGGTCACCTGAAATAAATACATGCGTGCACAATAAAGAAGCCTCGTTTTTTGTACGAAGACATGTACTTCATGAAGACATGAGTCGTCAAATTAATCAACACTTTGTAAAAGGAAAAGTTGCAAGCTATCCATTTCAAAAATCGGCTGTTCGCTATGAGATTATTCCTAAAGGAACAAGCTCATTTTCATCTCAGACACTGTTCAGGGGAGTACTTCCAGAAGATTCCGCTTGACTTGGGCTCGGCTTTGGCTTTTCAGGACAGGACGGACCGGACAGGGGCTTTAATTTAGCCCCACTCGTTGGCCTAACGGCCAACTCCCGGGGCTTTTTTACGGACAGGATTTGACTTAACTTGACTTCTTTTTAAGGACAGGACTTAACTTTACTTTACTTTGCTTTTAAAGGACAGGACTTAACTTGAGTTTACTTAGCTTTTTGAGGGCAGAACTTAACTTAACTTTACTTAGCTTTTTAAGGACAGGACTTGACTTTACTTCGCTTTTTTAAGGCCAGGACTTAAATTGACTTGACTTAACAGAAGGACAGACAGACGGACAGACAGACGGACAGACGGACAGACAGACGGACAGACGGACGGACAGACAGACGGACGGACAGACCGACAAGACGGAAAGGGCAGGACTTAACTTGACTTTACTTAGACTTTTAAGGGCAGGACTTAACTTGACTTTACTTAGCGAGGTTATACCCTTTTTACGGGCAGAACTTAACTCGACTTTACTTAGTTTTTTAAGGGCAGGACTTAACTTGACTTTACTTAGCAGGGTAAGACCATTCTTAAGGGCAGGACTTAACTTGACTTTAATTAATAGAAGGACCGACGGAAAGACAGACAAACGGAAAGACAGACAGACTTATTTAAAGAATAGACGGACAGAAGGACAGGTTTTACGTTCATTTTTCGTTCTTAAACATGAATCACAAGTCAATGCCAGCAATTAAGACGACTAGAATTGCTCAATAAATGCTTAGCCTGCAGTTTGACTCATAAGGATTTAAGTTGGTGCTTAGTTACATGCAGTGAGTGCTAGACGTTAATTTGTCGTTCTAAACATGAGTTACAAGTCAATGCCAGTATTTTAAAACACTAGAATCGCGCAAGAATTGCTTAGCCTGCAGTTTGACTCACATAAATTTGGGTTTGAGCTTTAGTACATCCATCGAGTGTTAGACGTTTATTTGTCGTCCTAAAACATGAGTCACAAGTCAATGCCAGCAGTTTAGACGACTAAAATCGTTCAAGAAATGCTTGGCTTGCAGTTTGATTCTGCTCATTCAGCATTTATATATACGTTCATTAAACGTTATCCGAATGAATGAATACGATTTAGTAATAATAGGAAAGAGGACTGTGGAATGGTCATCAGTACATTTCTAACTTGAGAATTGAAACAAAGAAAAAAGTCGGTTTCTCAGTACCTGGCAACAATCAAGTTTTTATATTATAATTCAAAGAACGGATCCTAACAAACGCCGAGTATTGCACTATGAGTTCTGAAACGCCTTCCCTCAATATCCTGTGCGCGACCAAAAAAGGATCCGACCCAGGTTCAACTCAGCAAGACTCGATCTTTGATTGGAATTCAGATGAAGAGGAATCTAAATCAAACACAAGAATCGTCAAAGGCAATATTTTTTTACGAAAAACAGAAACAAAATACTGCAGGAAGATCGTTCTACAGAAAGAAAGCTGTTCAGATCGAACTATTAGTCTTGCAGTTCTGGCACGTGCCCCAGTGTATCAGCAACAATTCGCTGTGGACAAAATTATAGTTTCGTCTGACTCAGAAATAATGTACCATGTGAGAAAAATACGGGGTCTCATTTTGAAGCAACATGCAAACGTAAAGTTTCAAGAACATCAACAATGTTCAGGTAGCACGACTCGTAAGAGAAAAATTAAAAATTAATACCGCGACTAGGTCTGTCTCTCATTTGAGGTCGAAATTGTCATGTCCTAATTTTGTAAATACGTTAAAGCACAGTTCATAAACTTTTAAATAAAATTTTAAATCTAAATTCGTGAATTAAACGTAATAAAATATAAGATTATCCGTCCGTCCGTCCGTCTGTCTGTTTATCAATCTTGTCTGTCAGTCTGTCCTTCTATTAAGTAGAGCCAAGTTAAGTCCTGCCCTTAAAAATGGTCTAACTTATCTAAGTAAAGTCAAGTTAAGTCCTGCCCTGAAAAAGCTAAGTAAAGTCAAGTTACCTAAGTCCTGCCCTCGTCCGTCTCTGTCCGTCCGTCTGTCCGTCTGTCTGTCGTTTTGTCTCTCTGTCCGTCCGTCTTGTCGGTTTGTCCGTCCTTCTGTCTGTCCGTCCGTCTGTCCGTCCGACTGTCCGTCTGTCTGTCTGTCCTTCTATTAAGTAAAGTCAAGTTAAGTCCTGCCCGTTAAGAGGGTCTAACCCTGCTAAGTAAACTCAAGTTAAGTCCTGTCCTTTAAAAGCAAAGTAAAGTCAACTTAAGTCCTGTCCTAAAAAAGAAGTCAAGTTAAGTCAAATCCTGTCCGTAAAAAAGCCCCGGGAGTTGGCCGTTAGGCCAACGAGTGGGGCTAAATTAAAGCCCCTGTCCGGTCCGTCCTGTCCTGAAAAGCCAA
>VNWX01003014.1:0-10952 GCA_009869905.1 Ceratophysella communis | reverse complement strand
TACAGCAAGGGTGTACTTTTTGGCATCTCTGGCAAAAAGGCCAATTGCCAGCATTTGATAAATACTCAGTTGAGCTCCGGTTTTAACTCCGTAAATTATTCCAGACGATAGCTACGTTAGATTATTCAAAGTTTATTGATAAAAAGTAATGCAACTCATGACGCCAATAACCCTGTTTGCCTACCTCACTGGGATCCAAGTCATACACCATATGAATTCGTAGAAGTGCAGCCATTGCTTCTTCGATAACATTTGACGTAGGCAGTGTTATTTTTTCATTATTGCCGGCGACAAAATCTCTGACTTCATCATCTTCAACTTACAATTTTATTTTTATTTTAATACACAGTGTGATTTATGGTATACATGGTTTGGGCGGTCGACAATGCTTACCAACTTCGCTAAACGGAATCAGCATTTCCCGTAGTTTCGGGATGACGTAGACAAATCTCCAGAGCATGTTGAAGACCAATACAGGATTTTCTGAGATCAGTTTAGGTTTATATGATTCCTGTGTAAAATGCTCGGCAGATAGAATTTCGCCAGTATAATGGTCCAGATATCTAAAACGGTTAAAATTTATTTTTTAAGTAAATCCCTAAATAAATCTCGTTATTGAATTCGACAGCTAGAAATTAAGTACATTAGTTATTTGAAAATTGTACGTATAATAATTCTAAGACTTACCGTTCAATTTGCTCCATAGAGTTTGATACAATTAAATGAGCAGCATCAGATTCCAAACGTGTCAAAAGATCGACGATTGCTATTTCATATTTTGCTAATTCAAGGAGATAGAGTGGAGATCGTACATCTGCAGCTAAGGGTTTCACTGAAATTTTCTTGGGTATTTTTATGTCATTTCGGTGTTCATTTACATGGGTATCAGGGGCTCGATTTGGATCTAGCGATTTAGATATAGTAGCCTCTACTATTAAATTCTGCCGGACGAGCCAGCAGATAACTGATCCCAATATGAACGGAGTTGTAAGTAAAATCAAAACTCTGTGAACTACTTCCATTTTAATTTTAATCCTTTAATTTTTTAAAAGATTTAAGCGAGCTTTCGATAGCTAGATTTAAATTATTATATTTGTTTCGAAAATACTGGGAATTTTATATTTAAAACTGTAGATACTTCCTAGGTTGTGGTCAATTGTTGTACTAATTTTTGCACTATTCACGTTGACACTAGCAAAGGGCCCTATTAACACGCTATTTTCAAAAACTTATTCTAGTAATTATTGACACGTGGGGTAGGATATTCGGTGTAAATAACATAACAGGCTATTGACTCTGTTACGACACAGGTTTGCCTAATAACCTGAAGTGTTTGACCATCAAATGATCCTTCCGTGCCAATTTGTGCCACATAAACTTGACGAGTATTCTTGGAACAATGTGTAGAAATAAGTAGGAAGTAGCATATGCTTGCCTTCTATTTAATTGCTGGTTACAGGAGTCGGCGCGGTCCTGGTACTAAGAAAATGTTAGCTTAGGCTAGGGTAATGTGCCAGTACGTAAAGTATAATCTAAGCTAAATATTATGCCTGGTTCTAATTTTGAGCTTTATTTCATAACCCAGTTATCAAAGCTCCGTAGTTACCCCTAGCTTTGATTCCGAAGGTACTTAGGGTATGAACTGATAATATTTTCCGTAGAATTTCCGGTGTTAGGAATTTCTAGGCGCATCTATGCATTTGAATATAGGTGCATCTTGATTCAGCTCAGGGTTGAAATTTTAGATTAGAAAAATTCTTTATTTCAAAATTATTTGTTACACAATATGTAATTAATCATCTTCTCGTAGCCCGCACGGATGTGTTCGAAATTGGGGGTGATACCGAATCCACTGTGTTGCGACTACAACAAATTATCAAAATTTTACTTTATAGAAAAATATGAAAAAAGAATAAATTTAAACGCAAAATTTCATCTGTTAATTTCACTTACTTGTTTTCCGTCCAAAAATAACTGGACACGCACAGTGCAGAGTACGTCTATCTCGCATTCCATTTCGCTTTAAATTATACCAAAACAATGCACTGCCTTTGATGGGTCGAGCTGCAAATCCTGCTTCAGGGAAAGCCGTGAGTCCGCCCAGTTGTGTATTTTCAAACTAAATTAAGCTAATAAACTTCGTAAAACAGGAGCAAATTCGAGGCGTTTAATGATAGCTAAATAAGCTTACGTAAAACATCATCGTAGCCAGTCGATTCCCGTGCTCAGAAGGGACTAAGGATTCTACAAACTGAAATTGAACTATTACTCGATTGGATATGTTGCCTATCTATTTGAAAATTCTGCTGTCATTCCCTTACTGCATCCAGATGACATTGAAAATGTCCACCAAAAGCATAAGATGCTACCCTGAATTTTTCCGAAGAAAATGGTGGGTCAAACGTTAACCCGGTTATCTGCTCAATAAACTTGTTCATTCTAGGAAGAATTTTAAATTGATGTACATCCACAGAAGACCTCGCTTCGACATCAGGGATGTATCGAGGATTTTCTTCGTCAATTACTGTCGATGAATCAAGGTGAAGGTTGGATAGGTCTAGAAAACCTTCCATTTCAGAATCAGACAACACGTCATAAATTTGAATAACTCGTGGTTTTGACGATAATAATTCAGTTTTGATTGGATAAATTGTCAAGCCTGGAGTTGTGGCTGTGTCGTACCAGCAAGTTAAAATTTGTTTTTCGGCTTCAGTCTAGAAAATTTTGGTGGATTCGATTCTTATTAAATTTTGTATTGCCACCTTAAACAAATTTTTAAAAAATCGATACCTGATGGTTATTCCCAGAGCAGAGACTCCAGTGGTAAAAATGCTGATACAAGTGAATATTTCCGTTGCTTTGTCGGAATTCCGAATGACTAAGCTTTCGTATTGCCGTTCTGTTTTTATTTATATTCGGAAGTTCGAGTAATTCCGTATAAAAATTAAATTCTGTACCGTTTTGATTGATCCGATCCAGATTGTGCTGGAATCATAAGAAATAAATCTAGACTTGGAAATATGCTTGAAAAAAATATGGCAAATTTCACTTACACTAAGCACGGTGGCCTTCAAAAGTTCTTCGACGCTCTTTACCCTTACACCGTGATATTTATTTTGATCTGGTTCCTTTTCCAATATTTCGACTACTAATTCCAGCCAAGGAATAGCCTGCGTGTATCGCTTGTGTTTCTTAGCAAATTCTGCTAATCGTATCATTTGCGGAAGCTTGAGTTTAGCCCCGGTTTTAGTGCCCAGAATTACGCCAGACGCAATCTATATAAAAACGAGTCGTACACAGAAATGTTAAATCTTATCTGTAATTACGGAATTTACAACAAGACGAAAAAAATCTTAATTTTTCTTACAAACGTCGCCTCGATGTCATACACTAATTGCAAGCGAAGAATCTGCAACATTGCATCTTCTATACTTGATTTATTTGGCCATCTTTCCCTCCCTTGGAAATCCGATATAAAAACATTTGCCAAACCATCGTCAACTGAAATTATTTTAGAAAATTGCATTCAACAATGCACAGATTCTTGAATACACGGAGAAAGCCACAGTTCTGTATTACCTAATGCATATGGCTGTAGCAGATGAAAAATTAATGTCAACTCATGTACAAAGCGCCATAGCATATTAAATGCCAATATAGGGCTTTGAGCAATTACTAAAGCAGCGTCATTTTGGAATGATTCCTTGGAAAGCTCCGATATTCTGAATAATTCCTGGCTGTAACACGCTCGGTATCTGTAGTTTGTCGAAGTATTATTAACTGAAATCAGTTAAGGCCAGTATATCCGAATCGCCGACTTGATTTTATTTTCTAACTTACGCTTCCACGATCTCTAGGACTTTCTGGGGAAGTCGATACAAGAAATTTGATTCGACCAAATCTGTCAAAGCATCAAACGCAAATGCTTCATATTTGGTCAGTTGTGCTAAATATGCTGGAGAGTGAATATGTGGAACTGGTAAGTCTGGTGGATATTTGAGAGTAGTATTGAAGTTCCAATTTTCAACTGCTACTCCACATACCAAGTCAATAATAAACCTTAGAAGCAAATAAGAGTACCAAAATGCACGGTGAAGCTCCATCAAGGTTTTATGCTTATTAAAAAAAAACTTAGTCGTGGCTCGTGATGGATGATTATAATGATTTAAGTAATTATTACTGACATTGAGCAGTCTTTGGACAACACGAGTCAAGTTATTGATTACTTGTGGTAAAGCGTATATAGCAGCCCAGCGCCTAACCGACGAAGGAACATAAAGTAATTATTATTAGCACTCCATTTCCACGAATTCATGTGACAGTCACAGTTTAATTTGTATTATGTTTTATGAGATTTTTTTTACAACCTTTTAGAGCACGCTGCAAAATCGACATCAATCAAATATCAAATCCATTCCAGATTTGTTTAAAGATTTTGACCCTGATAGTCGGCTGTGCTTAGGATATTCGTGGATTTCGGCACGGCTACATTTTAAACGCTGGGTATTGCGTTTAAACAAAACAACCATTCCTATCCTGAATTTTGATGCCTGAGTTGAACTTAGAACTACACATCTGCATCAAAAGACTCACGGAGATTGACAATACCAAAACCAAATACATTCAAAAATTATAATAAAATGGATTTTTCGGAGTAGATGAGTTGAATTTGCACGGGTAGTATCCTATTTACATCAAAGCTCTACAGTGTAACTTCTGCTTCATTTCGATAATGGTCTTGCAGACACGAATTTATTAAATTAGATTTAGCATCTCTTATATAATTTGGAGTGCACAGTACACGAAAGTCCTAATGCCTGCGCACAGAGGAGTCTGAGTGGGCTACTATTGGAACTCTTAGTCTCCTGACTTCTAGAATGCGAAATTCGAATTTTCTTTTTCTTCTATATGTACGTTGAAGGGGGTTTGGTAGACTGTTCTTTTTACCATTGCTTAGCCTATACTTTCCAGTACAGTCTGGGAAAAAAAATATTGCTTAAATACCAGGCAAGACTTCAGAATTCTGTAGTTTCGTTGAGGAGTTCGGCCGTGCGCTGTCACAAAAGACGTGAGCGGTTCATTTAGTGCCTACATTACTGCATCCTCATCTCATCTCATTCTCTCCCACACACAACCACACAAGCATTAAGTTTTCTTTCAGGTTTCAGGTGAGTAATTATATTAGTTATTAAATAATTGTTGTAAGTCTCATCTAATTTGTACATGCTAAAGGGTGAATGCGACATGCGACACGTCATAATGTTGAATGTAAATTGTTATTCTAATTAATAAACAATTTTTTCACTAATAGACATGATAGGTCAAGAGTATCAAGTGATTAGATTTTGGGTCACGGCGGTGACCTCTAAGGTCAGGTCACAGCAGAGGTCAACATGCTGTTTTAAGGAAAGTGAGGCATGTGGGGTTGTCAATCAAACGCATATGGTGAGTAGATTACAGCAATGACATCGGGTTTGACCTTTGACCTCTCTAGGGGTCACTAGAGGTCAAACTTTGTATATTACAGCATTTGAATCGCTAATGCCATTCGATTAACATTTCGACACTAGATTTGACCTTTGACCTCTGCAGGGGTCACCAGAGGTCAAACTTTGAATGGGTATTATTATATTTTTTAATTTATTATAATTAAAATAATTAAATATTAATTGTGTATATTATGATCATATTAAAATTATGTGATATTAATAAATTATAATTTTTATTGCTGTTATTTATCTATGTGTTATTTCCAGTTTCTTTAAATTAACAATTACCATTGTTTTATGCATAATAGTGGAGGCCAACGTCAACCATACTGCATTATAGTAGCGTAGCTGACGGCGAGCCGCATGTGGCATGTGAAGAGAGAGAGCCTGGCGTGAGAAAGACATGTGCGCAGGCATTACGATTTTCGTGTACTGTGCGACGAGACGAGACGAGACGAGACGACCCCCTTCTTGCCGTGCCCTCCTGCTGCTCCCTTCCAGATAAACATTGCGACAGCACAGCAGCAGCAGCAGCAGTAGTCTTGCCTTGCATGCACAAAACCACTTATCGCATTACCAGCTCTAACCGGAAGGCACGAAGGCCTAAATAAAGCTGACAAGTAGAACTGAAACTGATGATCTTGCCCATGATCAGAAAACAGCCGCCTCATCTCAAACAAAAGATCCCACCGCCACCAAGGCCGCTGCTGCTGGCACAATCTAATCCGCCAAAGGAAAACGCAACGTCAACGTTATCTACGTCCACTCTGGCATTGACAAAACTACCAACTCTAGCTGTTCCATTCAAATGTCATAGTTAAGTACATCTACGTCACTCACCAGTTGTTTCTGGGCGGAAGCACCGTCCGCGTCCTTCATCAACCCCTCCAGTTCAAATTCAGCACGACTAACGACCCCCCATAGTTTGTAGAGATCGACTGCTACTCAAGTCACATCAGAAGCGACAAGTCATCGCTGTTGTGTTTGGTCAGCAGCCAGCGCAGCGGAAGCGGAAGCTAAAGCGGCTCCAATCGATTTTGATTTTTTAACCTTTCGTTGACGGCCGAGCCCCGGTACCGGCTTCCTTCCTGCTTGCTATCATGCTTAAGACAAAGAAAGACATTGACGCCCATGTCAGAGACATCTTTTCCAAGCTCCAAACCGAAGAAGAGGTAAGATTGCTCGTTTGTCGTTACATTTTATTAAAACATTGCACATTATGATCATTTGTATTCTGAATGGATCTTTCTTTGTTTGCAGAAAGCTTTGCGGTGCTTCAGTATTGCCAGGTCTTACCTGGGCATTCGGGAGTATGACATTGCTGCGAGATATTTGGATATGTACATCAAACAAGACAAGAACCCTGATAAACTAGGAGACGCCTACAAACTACAAGGAGACGTAAGTGTATTAAGAATATTCTCTCGCGTCTATTCCCTCCTACTATTTTGGTCTATGTAAATTATATTACATTGACCAAAACAGAGAGCATTATGATTCACAATGCTCTCTTCTGTCCGTCAGATTTACCAAGAAGGAAAGAATGAGGAGGAGGCTCTGGAAAGCTACAAAAAGAGCTACAACCTAAGCAAGAGTCGCATCGCTCTAAACAGAGGTAAGTCTTTATTCCTTAGTTGTGGACTGTCGGCGTTTATAAATGCAGAACACGGTCAGCGGGTACTACACTACTTTTATTTTGCTTTCCAGTGTGTGACCTGCTTCATGCTGGCTATGGCAAGAACGAAACCAGCGATTCTAAAAATAAGTGGTTCGAGCTTCAGAAGATAGCCTCCTCGTCGAGACTCAGCAACATCCTAGAGTCTACTCCTCGACGTGAAACAGGCCCCATGATGTCTTCTCCTTCTCATCTTGGAGCCCCATCACCCGCCGCTAGTGGAAGACGAGAACGGGAGACTAGACTTTTCCAGAATGGAGTCGGCACTAACGGACACTCAGGGCACGGTTACCAGGCGGAAAGCGTGAAAGAGCGGAAACTCGATGATGTACTTGAACGTATACTGGAACAGAACCAGACGCTAATGGACCAGAACATCCGTCTTATTTCCTCAGTCACTCGTATAAGTGATGAAGTCAAGGATCTTCGCCACTCCGTCTCAGCTCTGCAGTTCCAAGCATCTTCCTTAGCAAGATCTCCTCCAGTCAGCGCCGACAAGGTCGATGCTCGAGCCACAAATGACAATCGAGAGGGAGATGCCGAGAAAGAAAGAGCAGAAGATTCTGTGCCCACTTCTAAGTTCACGCCCGTCAAGCTCTCACCTGCTGTAGAGGTGAAGAAAGCTGACGAGACCCGTACTGTCGAGGTAAAGAAAGCAGACAAGACCCCTGCAGCTGCAGCAACAAGTAAGAGTAAAGACAGTGATACTGTTTTTAACCATTTCAGAGAGCTTTCTTGTTCAGTATTCAATTCATTCAACTTACAATTTTATATGGTCTTTAGGCAAAACGACTACATCTGCTGAGCCAAGTCCACTCAGCTCCTTTTCCTTTGCAAGCACTGCTGCTGCAAAATTACCCGGCTTTGGTGATCTAGCTAATCAGAACAAGGACTCTGGATTTGCTTTTGGTGGCACGAGTACCTCGTCACTTTCGTTTGGTCAGTTGGGAAGCACAGCTCCTATCTTCGGTTCGTTTGTTGCTAAGAAGCCTGAACCTGTGGCTCAGGCCCAAGCCGCTAGCCAAGATCACGAAGAGAGCGCAGAAGAATTTGTGCCAACTGCTGAGTTTACGCCGGTAATCCCACTCCCGCCGCTTGTCGAGGTGAAGAAAGGAGACGAAGATGACAATCTCATCTTCGAAGTCCGTGCGAAGCTCTTCCGCTGGGTGCCTGAGACCAAGGAGTGGAAGGAACGCGGCATCGGGAACATCAAGCTCTTGCAGCACAAAGAAGACAAAAGCAAGGTTAGGGTCGTCATGTGGAGAGAGCAGATCCATAAACTGGCCTGCAACCACCGGCTCCAAAACGACACAACCATTGACTTTCTTCAGAACAAGAAAACAACGCTTACTTGGTCAGCAGTTGACTTTTCTGAAGAAGAACCGAAAACCGAACTCTTTGCTTGTAAATTCGGAAAGGAAGAACAGGTTAGTAACTGCATGTGTATTACTACTAGGGAATGTTTTATATTTTGGCTGGGACTTTAAGTGCTAAGTTAAAACGAACGGACGGGACTTGACACTTGACAATGCATTATTACCATCAAAATCAATTGCAAAAATGTATTGCCTAATTCTCTGCAGTCTCTCGAGTTTCGCCGTCATTTTGAAAAGCTTGTCGCTGAAGTGGCTTCTTCAAGTTCTGAAGTGCCCCGCTCTAAGGAAACTGCGACCACAGTAACAGCCACACCAGTTGCCAATACTACGGCCCAAGTTCCTTTGTCCGAACTCTTCAAAAAACCCGAAGGATCTTGGACTTGCTCTGGTTGCTACATGAACAACACAAAGGAGACTCTGAGCTGCCCAAGCTGTGCCACAGCTCAGCCCGGAGTTACGCTTCCTTCAGAACCAGCTGCTTCATTCACGCCATCCACCTTACCGCAAATGTCGTTCGGATTTGGGTTCAAAGCTCCTCCTCCGGCTTCTAGAACTGCAGCAAACCTTACCAGTAAGGGCATGTAGTAATACCTAATTTAAAAAATATATATTTTCCTTATCCAATCATTGTTATAATTTCCTATTTTTTCGCTTTTAGGCACGACAACAGCTGCTGAGCCGGTTGCGAGCCCATTCAGCACCTTTTCCTTCGCAGGCACAGCCGCGGCAAAGTTGCCTGGTTTCGGAGACCTAGCTAACCAGAACAAAGACTCTGGATTTGCTTTCGGTAGCACGAGTACCTCTTCGCCTTCATTTGGTCAGTTGGGGACCAGCACGCCAATCTTTGGCTCATTTGCTGCGAAGAAGGCTGAACCTTTGGCTCAAGCCCAAGCCGCTAGTGAAGATCAAGAAGAGCACGCGGAAGAATTTGTGCCTACTGCTGAGTTTGCTCCCGTCATTCCACTCCCTCCGCTTGTCGAGGTGAAGAAAGGAGACGAGGATGACAACCTGATCTTCGAAACCCGTGCGAAGCTCTTCCGCTGGGTTCCTGAGACCAAAGAATGGAAAGAACGCGGCATTGGAAACATCAAGCTCTTGCAGCACAAAGAAGACAAAAGCAAGGCTAGGGTGGTTATGTGGAGAGAACAAATCCATAAACTAGCTTGTAACCACTGGCTCCAGAAGGACACGACCATTGACTTTCTTCAGAACAAGAAAACAACGCTTACTTGGTCTGCCGTCGACTTTTCTGAAGAAGAATCCAAGAATGAACTCTTTGCTTGTAAATTCGGAAAGGAAGAACAGGTGAGTTTAGGTTTTGAGTAAACTTCGTTGCTTTTTGAGGCTTCAACCAAAACCACGAGGCGTAAAGGGCTCGCATCCGCAATAGCTCAATTTTTCTGCAACATTTCCTGAGCTTAATCATATCGTACGCCAAAATTAGTGGCAAGCTGATCCTATCTGACTTTGAGTCGGTAGACTGAGACAGCGACTGATCTGTCCTGAAACCCGGTGGTTGTGATCTAAAATCTAACGCATGTCGGATGATGTGATGCCATTATGTTTAAATCATACCTTTTCAATGTTATCTGGTATATACAGTATATTATTCGGATCAGGGCGGAACGTCTAGTCTAGTGTTGTAAATTTTGGGCCCTGGTACCCTAAAGCTGTTCAGGTGAAAAAAATCAGGTAGCATCTTTAAGTTTAGGCAGCCTGTTCTCAGATTCATCTGATAACTTTCCGATCAGAATAAATTCTGTCTGACCTGACATGAAATGAAACCCGATAAGCCGCGAGAACTGACCGGAAATCGGAATCAAATCATTTCAGTGCGCTCTGAACTCTAACTTTATGTTCAAGTCTTGTGTGCACAGCAAGCTGATCTAACCTGCTTGTAGCTGCTCTGACCCGATCTCACCCAGCTGGTCTGTTTTGTAAGACCTAGGCTGGGCGGAAGGAAACTCATTTGGATCCTCCGGATTTTAAATTTTTACCGTTGTTTCTTTGCAGTCTCTCGAGTTCCGTCGTCATTTCGAAGAACTTGTCGCCCAAGTGGCTGCATCTAGTTCTGAAGTCTCCAGCCCCAAGGACACTGCGACCACAGCAACAGCAACACCGGCAGCAAGTTCTACGTCTCAAGTTCCTTTGTCCGAACTCTTCAAAAAACCGGAAGGTTCTTGGACCTGCTCCGGTTGCTACATGAACAACACGAAGGAGACTCTGAGCTGCCCAAGCTGTGCCACAACTCAGCCAGGAGTTACGCTTCCCTCCGAACCAGCTGTTTCACTCACGCCCTCCACACTACCGCAGATCTCGTTTGGATTCGGATTCACAACCCCTTCAGCTTCCGCAACTGCAGCAACCATTCCAAGTAAGACAGTGCAATAATATTTGCTCTAATAGCATACG
>VNWX01003013.1:0-10953 GCA_009869905.1 Ceratophysella communis | reverse complement strand
TTGTAATATCATACACGGTTTTGTATGCATTGGCACGCAATTATATAAGAGAATTTATTTTTTGAGGGCCTTTTTCTAGGCAAAATAACCAGGGCCGGGCCAGACCTAGCAGCGCCCCTGCCTTCCAGTACATTATCACATTATCATAAAAGATCCCTGCAGGGTCACTCTCGCTCTTCCGAGAGTCGTGCCGTTATGGTGTTATTGAAAAGTGCATCTGCCTCCTCCCTGTGCACTGCATCTGCAGCTACACAGGAGAGATTTGTTATTGGGCTTTTTTTCGGGGTTTTGAAGAGCTTGTCGGCGATATATCTATAAGCGTAATTTATATGTAATGGTGGGTAACAAAATATTCGGGAAGTGAATTAGCTTAGCAGAGCGGATACACTTCCTGAAGTATTTCTGTTACATTTAGACTGCTTTTGTTACGCATCAAAGCACAAAACTATGCGTAAGTCGTTGATTTATTCAGAATCCTTATGAAATATTCACGGATAAACACTGATGCACCCGTAGCACTTGACTCGCTAAGCTGAATCTGGCATCTTTGAGCCTCATCCGATGATGTATTGCTAGTAGTCATAATTTAACAGCTGAGGTTTTTCTGGAGTTTGCATTTTGCATATAGTTCACCGCATTTAACACTCAAGTCAGTTCTCTGTTTGGAATGAAGAAAAAGTATGATGTTCTTCTGGAAGTGTCTGTCTGGTATCAAGTCACTCATTCACAAGTTAGCTTTATTTTGTTGAGCAAAAGTTTTGTAACTCTATTTTTGTTAGTCTTCTTGTTGACAAGGCGGGAAATGAGATTCCATAAATAAACGTTTTATTCGTTTTGCACTCATATTTTTAATCTAGCATGAAATAGCATCGTAAATATCAAACGAAAAAACTCCAGTGTCTGGGAAATATGGTTTCTCGCACATAAGAAAAGCATGTTCTTTACATTTAAATGTAAATGCATATGTACGTATGTATATGAGAATGAACTTTGACACGAAAGTGTACTAAGCATGAAACGTGACGTTATGCCGTGATCATAGTATTCACGAAACTGGAACCGCCTTATTGTTGGTTCCTTTTGAATACAGTAGTTTGCATTGCAATTGCATGTCTTTACTCGAGGAAAGTCGTGCATCTTTTTATCAAAACTACGCATATTCTTCGTCAGGAGTTATGATTCAACAATAATTTATTAGAACTATGCTTATTGAATAGTAATTCATTTTATGAGATAAAACGGCATATAAAATTTATGTTGAAATCAATTTTTTAAATATTGGCTATAAATACAAGATCAAATGGAAGGTTAACTATCAAAGATTCCAGAAAACTTTTGGCAGCTCAACGCCGTTTAATATTGAAAATATTATTATGATCTTAGGACACAAAACGTAAATGAGAAGCACGGAATCCAGCACTTAATCAGTTATAAGCTTTAGCTCAATACAATGACACTGATTCGTGGCAGTAAAAAATGTAGATTTAATGCATGAATCGACCGTACTTTTCACAAAATAAACCAGAGATACAAAAATACAGCCCTTATACAGGCCTCTACGAAAAATAAAATGTAAGCCTTTTATGAACTCTTTATCGCTTTGAACTACGTTGATACGAGATTTATTCCATCCAGAACCCTTTATAAAAAATCTCTCCAGGGTTCCAACAAGTCACTGTTTACATGGCATGGTTTGAATAGCCGAGAGCTTGCACGAAGTTCATGCAGATTAGATCGATCGACTTGTGTTCCGTTTTCTGGATAAACTGGTCTATTAACCTCAAATATAAAATATACGAGATTTGTTTGGATTTTGTTGATCTTTCTCGTCGTCCAAGTGTGGGATTGGAAGTTGCGTCATATAAAGAAACTGACTTTCATGGTTGTAAAAAGGTTGATGCTAGATTTTCCTGGGAGTCGATATATCAGAGCGTTTCACACAGAGCGAGGAGAGATGGAAGTTGGAAGTTGTAAAGCCTCGGCAAAAAGTGTGAAAATTGGTTTTGTTGTCATGGATCATGGATCAAGGCTTGGGGAGATCAATCCTTCATTGTCACTTTCCCTTTGTTGAACGGCTCAGATTTGGAATCAGACTGCTTAGGCGTTGGTAGACCAGACCAGCAGCAGTGTGTGCCGCTGCTGGTCTCTGGGAATCATCTCTCATGATGATGATGAATGGCGTCGAAGTGGTGATTTTTGTTTTTCTAAGGTTTCTCCATATGGCATAACGCCATTTATATATGCTAAATTTAAGAAGAGGCCGTTTTAAAGCATTCTATTTGGGAGAAGAGCATAGAATTAAATATTTGAACTGGCGTAATTATATATAAACGATTCAAGATTTCGATATGAATGATTCTAATATAATGACTTCCTTCCTCGCAGTCAATTTTCCCACTGATGGGTTTCAGATACGTTCAAATACATGGCTGAAACTGGGCATTAAAGCAAATTATTTTAAGCGCTGCACAACTTCTTCGAAACCCTAACAATGTTTATCCTAGTCATTTCTCTGCAGGAACATTCTCACAATTTAAATGTGTAAATCATTTAATATGTGTGCTGATGCAAATTCGGTAAGAACATTTCCATGATAATGTCAAAAATGAATTTCTGCGCTATTTTATCCCAGTCTAAAATTGGAAACGCTACAAAACTATACAAAAATAGAAAACAGCCTAGATTAGGTACTTGTTTTGTTGACATCCGTGTTCGGTAAATGGAATATTTGATGTGGTGCAAAACTCACTATTTAATAATGTTCTTTACAGTAAATAGATTCCATTTGCCTGGATCGAGTGAACTAAATCAAACAGTTTATGTGAATTTAGTCCGGCTTAAACAAGCGGTTTGGCTTTGATTCTTTGAATCATGAACACATAAATGGCTACAACTTACTTCTGGTAGCAGTTGAATCATTGAAGTTGCCTTTCAGAGTAGCATCACGTATAATAATACTTCTGTAAATCTCTACTGTAAATATTGGTAACTAAATAATTCAAAATTCCAAAAGATTCCGAAGGATAGTATTTATTATTTAAAATTTGTTCAAAGTACGGTAGTAGCGCTTAGTTTTCAACGGAAAGAATGAAATCTTTGAATTTAGAGATTTGCCGAGTTGGCGTTGCCCATTCCGGACTTCCACCCCCAAAGAAAGTGTCTACGTCTAATCCGGCGACTATCATGTTCGGGTAGGCAGCAATTCTAAAGACCAAGTTGTTGTATCGAATCTTCTCCTCTCCGTTGACATAGATTACTAAAATTCCGTTTCGTTGACCAGGAGTGTTCATGGTAATTCTCTCTTCTATATTAGTCCAGACGCCGGTTTGGAAAGTAAATGCACCGGTGTTTAGAGACCAGCCGTACGTGGGAGCGCAGTAGTTGTTTGGCATCTCGCAAATTGCCGGGTCTTGAGCTTCCCGGTTGGCGTAGAGGTACAGCTCGCCTTTGCCCTGCTCCCGCCACATGATACGGGTCGAAAAGCAATCAGTGGCTTCATCACCGCCAGCACAAAGAGTGCGTCCGCCATAGAGACCGGGTAGTTTTCCGCCCTTCACGAAATTGAATCCCTCAGGAAAGAACACAGAGAATTTCAAAATGGCCGTGCCAGAGGGGACAGGATGATTACTCCAGAGACCAAAACCGCCGATGATCGGTCCTGCTGGACTGTAGCTACCAGCTGGGTAGACCACGTCAATTCCTCCGCCACTTGCCCAAAGAATCACGTTGTTTGCTCCATAACCGATCGGTGTGTTGTCGAAAGCTGCAGAAATGGAGCTTTTGGTAAAATCCGCTCGAAATATCTCCGTCGCTTTAGTTGCGTTTCTGTTCGTGGCTGCACTATTCACATTTTCAGCAGAATTTGTGATGACAATGGTAATAGCAACCAGGATAAATCCGCTCAAGGACTTCATTGTGACTTGAATTTATTAGCAAGCTGTCTTTGATCTTTATCGATCTGAGCTTATTTTACAATTATTACACATACTTATACCTGGAAATATTCTAGAATCAGCACTTGAGAATTTTCCATAACCACTATAAATGTGCCTAAGTAGCCATTGTATTAAACTCGGATAGAAACTAATGCATGCACTGATACGTTTAAGCCTGACACTTCAAAATAGAAATGTGTGCTCAAAGACCCTTATCTATTGCCGTTAGCATCAGCATCCTGACACGGATTGCACAACTTTCGGTCAATCAACCGTTATCTTGAAACTTGGAACTTCGGGCATAGTGCTTGGCAAAATATTACAATTCCTTTAAAATGGATTATTCATGAAAATTTTTGGCTTATCGCTTATGGTTAATTAGGCTCCTTTTCCAGTTCACAGTTTAGGTTAAGTATCCTGTAAATTCGCGTTAATTCAGCTAGCTGTAGATTTTTGAATCTCATCTCTAAGTAATTTTTTTTAGATGAAATTTATATAAGCATTTAACCATTTATTGTGAAACTTGTCCTGTTGTTGAGGTTTGTCGTGGATTTAATTCCCACTTAAGCATGAGTTTTGTTTGATACGCCCGCCTTTATTCATTTGTTGCTTTTTGTGTTTCGAGTAGGTACTTATTTAATACCTAATAGTGGGAATATTTTATTAAGCTAGGCCGGCGATGCGTTCCGAATATAATGACAGGGAACCCATCCTTAAAGAACATTGAACTACGATATAATATTCTGAACTCATGGTGCTTGTATAAAACAGATGTACGCTGGTAAGCACAATTGAGGCGTTCCTTAGGCCACATGATAAACTTTCCTAGCAATATGTCGTACATCGTAGAGCCTAAGCAACGTGTCATTCCACATTCCTCGGTTAGTTCCTGGTTTCAATTCCAGCCCCCGAATTGAATGTATTAGCGTTCCAAGCGGGTCGTTCCGCATTGAAGTATGTCGAAATAGATGTTGGGCTGAAACTTCGGAACAACTTAGACAACATTTTCGATTCGAGAGGGGAGGAGTGAAAGAGCCATTCTCGAAATCAGGCTTCACCCGGGTATTAAGTTCTTTCTAATATGCATGCATAATGAGTCTCACGTTATTCCATACGGGGAGAATGAAATGATGTGAGAACAAGGGACTGAAGATGAGTACTGAGATAGGGAGTCGCGTCATATGCATTCATTCAGTCATACTCAATTTACTACACTTCGGTCTTCTCTCGCCTCCCAGTGTTCACTTCAGATTATCACGGATGGATTCCGCGGGTACTATATTTTAGGGAACTTGGCAATTCATCATAGAACCAGCAACGTGCGTAATATATTGTCCAAAAGCAGGTTCCCAAACTGAATCCCCTTCCTATCCTGCATCATATCAATTGAGAGAATCATTTCCATACCATTCATACTTGAACCGGTCCATGTTGGCAATCATCCTGTCTATTGTTATTGATGATGGTGGTACTTCAAAATTAACTGAGGGCTACATCGAGATTAGCCTGAGCACAGAGTATTAGCCTCCCATATCACCATGGCCATGCAATCGGCATATGCAAATGTTTAAGGTTTCGGGGTGGGTATTGAAATGTGATATATGTGGCAGTGTTGAAGACCTCTAGGTCAGCTTTGTCGGGGTCTGTTTGAAATAAACGAATTTAAAGCTAAAATTTCAATTACAGTGCCAAACGAAGAGTGAAATTTTACTTTTAAATGAGAAAGCGTTGCTGTTAATTAAATAAATAAACGAGAATTGTGTTTCTGAATGCAGGTTCCAAATATTTGTGTGCCTATCCAGATTGGAAATTCTGGATTCGAAATAGCTCATAAGTTAAAGCGCTGAGTAGAAGATACTCATTTGAAAATTTATGACTTGAACATATTTCATATAACTCAATAAGCTCACCTTGTTTTATACAAACCATGCTATTTACGCAATGACAATTCCGATTTTATTCAGTATTTTCTAATCAAGGTGTTTGTTCATTCTCTTTTCAAACCACTACAGAATCAAAATAGATTGATTTTCCGGTCAGACTTGCCAGACACAGTAGACATGCATTTACCAGAAAATGATTCAGCAAGAATTAGGATTAGGACAAGAACGAGGCAGCTGTCTGTCGAGTTCCAATCTAAATTCATGAACTTGGTTCGGGTCTCGGGTTCGTCGCGTTGTCTGTCTGCAGAAGGGAAACGTTTACTTTCTCACAGATGAAAGGAAAAATATGACATGAAACAAGCATTGCATAAATATTTGCAAGGACAACAAGACAGAGAAAGGACTGGAAGAGCTGTCATGCAAAGGGGAAGGAGAATATTAAAAGACAAATAAACTTGACAGAAGCCCCTATTCCTTCTCTCCTCGTGGGCAATGTTTGAATTAACTGTGTGCACGACGAGTCGTGTATTATGCATGGCGTGTGTCAGGATTTCCAAGCCTAAAACAGAGAAAACCAAAAAGCCCCAATGTCAAACTTGCAGCTCGAGACGAATCAAACATCAACAGAGAAAGTTAAGAATCATTCCACCGAGACTCATACCCTAATCTCCCTATTACGCCCTGAATAAAACAAGAACTGTGAAAAGTTGAGAAAGGATCGCTATAGAGCATTGTAATCCCTTCCAGTCAGACTTAAGTATACGCTTACTATTATTCAATCAACACGAAACTACTTTAAGTCCGAACTTTCTCTTGCTCTTGGCCATTGGATTTACCCTGAACCTGGGAGCGACAGAGTGCATGCTTCAACCCTATAATTATTTTATTCTATTTACTTTTCCAGTGTGGTAAAATGTATTGTATGCACTACAATTTTTAAACGTTGATGAATGTAATTTAGAACGGATGTACGTGTTTGCCCTTGTAAGTAAACATAATATGTTAAGGTTTACGATTTATACGAGCAAAAATGCATATTTTGGTAAGTTTTTTTTCGACAAATATTCTCAATTTATGTGAGCTTTTGAAACGCCTAAAACCTCGAAATTAGTGTCCTTAAAATTAACCTGAAAGAGGTCTTGATTTTTAAATAAACTTTCGTCATACGGTCCACCGATTTCTGGTGCGAATAACCTGAACTTATGCAAATACTACGAACCCCTAAGAAGCTTATCATTCATCAACCCGCTGGAGTTTCCGAACTAATTACACGCATGCAACTTTCTCCACTCCCACATAGCGCTTTTCCCTTGTGTTAAACAAACGAGTTCAAAGTTCATTTTAAATCTTTTTCCCCGACGTCTATTCAGTAGAAACTCTTCATCAAACCACGATTCTTTGTTTGAATAGAAAATTTGATTTGCAGAGAAAACTAGGCAGATTTTGCACATGGGCCAAAAGTAGTTTGGAAGATATTTTATGATAAGAGGTGTCTGAGTTGGACACTTCATTTCTGTAGTGCGTCTCTCTGCCAGATTTTCTCTGGAAAAGAACTTGAGAAGCCCACTTTCTTTTCGGAATCACTCCAATTCAATATCCTCTTTCCCACTTTGGTAGATCTCCTTTGATTGTCCAATTCAGATTTTGGAAGACCAAGGTTTTCCTTGAGGGCTTTAACTAAAGAAGTTGAGAGACAAAAGACACACACGAAGAAAATCTCCTGCTTTCTTCTTGGTCTCGCCTCATTCTGATATGTGGAGGCGGAGGAAAGTTGGGCTGAACAAACGAGAGCAGGGAAAGTATCTGTCTAATGAAATGAAAAGTCGTAAAAGTGGATGGGTGTCCTTGTCGTCCCTCTGGGTCGTCAAATTTCAATCGATTTCAAAAGATGAAAGCTCTCGCCTCGAGGGGTCCAAAATTGCCCATTCATTCTACCATGCTGACTCTCAGTGAGAGCTGGGTGGCCTCTACCCCCTCCTTATTTATGCACATTCATGGAATTGGACAGTCCAGAGGGTTCGCACGAGGAGTGGCAGGGTGATAAAGTGAGAAAATATTATGGGAATCTTCTCATCCGTATGTCGAACCTCGCTTTTGATTTCGATCAAATATAAAATTCGAGAATAACTGGAATTTTTGGCCATTTTCTCGCAATTTTGCTAACTTCAGAGCTTTTAATTTAATATTTAACGATTCTAGATTCTATAACTGGCCACTTAGGAGCCACGTTCAGCTGCCGGGAATTTAATCAGGCTCGATTGCTTTGGGCCATGTCAGTGGGACAATCGAAATAATGATTTATTGGAAATGGTCTATTTTATGCCCTACTTCCAAGCTTCATTTCAAATTTACTTGGCTTAGCTATTTCTTTTTGAGTAAAACGCATCAATATCTCGTTTAAGACGCAATTTCGATTCTAGATTCGACAACAATATTGGATAGTCAGGAGTTTGACCAGTTTTATTGGGTCAGCTGTTACGAATCGATAGTGTATGAAATATTTATAATCTTGTTTTTGAATTCATGTAGGTATTGATAGACTGCTAAATGATGCAGCTTGAAAATACAATATAAAGATCGATATTGCATTTCAAAGCTCTCGAGGACGCCGACATAGACAGTCATACAATGAAACACATATAGGCGAAAGCAAGGAGACAATATGTAATTCCATTGGGTGGTGTAAATTGAGCTACTTGTGTCTGACTCAAGTGAGTTGTGAAAATGTGACTAAGTTTTTCTTCCTTTTCTGTGCTTATGTTATTTCAGGGGTGGGTGAGAGTAGGGCTAGAGATGTGTGGCTTTCTCGGATAAGTTTTGTACATAGAAACCAAGTTATGTTATCTTTTTTTGCTCTGGACTAGCTATACATATATGTTCTCTATTTTGGTTAGAGATGAGAAGCTCATTCCCATACCAAAACTTCCATAAAGTAGAAGCTCAACAGTCAACGAGAAAAAGAAAAGTGGATGGATTGAGATTTTTCCACGATTTTATATTTTAGGACCCTCCTCCGTTCCCAGGAACTTTGACTTTATATCTCTGCACTTTTGTACAAGCAAGAACACGCGGACAACGAACTGAGGCTCTATCGCGCTACAGATACTTTCTCTCCGTTCTTATTATATTATATCAGCTTTCTCCTAGCCTTTCTTTTTTGGCTCGGAACTTCGAGGCGGCTTTTGGTTTGATTTGATTCTGCGACAAGTCGTTGGGTGACATGCTGCTATAAATTGAATTTTCGATTTAATTGGTATAAGCTTCAGCTATTTTAATCTGAGGGAGTTTAAGCTATTATCGAAAAAAACGCTACCTGCCAATTTCATCTACGCGTATGCAAATTTAATAATATTCTTTTATCGCATGGTTCAATTGTCGCGTTAAACCTTGCCTATCCCTCTAACAACATAACCATATAAAAAAGCTGGTACTCCAATGACAGTTTTTCCCCATTCTTTTCTCTGCTCTTCCGCATGCCATGCCTATATATGCATTATTTTACTCAATATTCCTAGTCTTCGTAGGGGAAAATAAGTGAAAGCAGAATATAGGATTTTGAGGCCATCTTCACCCTCTCGCACACAATCAGTGTGCCGAGAAAAAGAAGAACTTTCGTTTTAAGTTCTGAAAAGCCAATCGAGTCATTGTATTCGTATTGCAAAGGGTTGCCGACGACGGTGGAGATAGCTCCGTTTCTGATTTTCACTTTGCTAGATCGTGCAGAATTTTATGTGGAGCGGAACTCGAGAACCCTTCTCTTCATATTAATTTCATTCACTTCAATAGCTGGTCTGGGCTTGGGCGTTGCTCGAGATGTCTAGGCGTCTGGTATTTTGAGGGCTTCAGTCGCAAAAGGTTCTGCGAAGTTTCGTAATACGAGATGAAGTCAACTCCGTTCCATTTCAGTAGTATTGGTATCGTAATTTAGATTCCAGGTCGTTTGGGCTATGGAATTTCGATACATTGTACAGATTGCAGTTAATGTATGCCCTGAGCCTAATTTTTATTATTCATTAGTAAGCTGGTCTGCTATATCGATAATTATGCCTAATTTTCTGGGAAGTTCTGTTATCCGGAGTGGCATGTTTAGATTTGAGCAAAAAAATTGCAGAAATTTAAATTTACAGAAATTCTTTTTGCGCCTATTTGCTAATGAAGACGCTAGAAATTATGCGTTCGATATTGTCAACAATGGCAAACCTTCTAAATCCAGGCTTAGAACAACGTGGACGATCTGGCCGTTAACGAAGCTTCTGAAGAAAAAATCCCCTAATAGCCATAACGCTCCACGCCTCTTCCCTTTCACTTTGTGTTACAATTTAATTAAGTAAATGATACTTTTCCATATGCCAGGCCACTGTCTCTGAGTTCCATTACCGACTGTTTGAAGTTGGGATACTGTGTGGAACTAATCCTTTCTTTTCTTCGCGTGGGTTCATTGTGTCTGCGTCAGTTAGGCTTTGGAGTCCTTATGCTAATACCAGGGCATCTTTTTTTTTAGAAAAGAAAGGCAGGCTGTATTGTAGAGTGAGTTTGAATTGAAACAAAGCAGAAGCTGGTAGGCTTCGGTAGATCCAATGTTGCGAAGATGATGATTCGCTTGGATTTGAACGAGAGACAGGAGGAAAGGAGAAAGTGTCTCCATGGTGTCAGAGTGCGTGGCTTCACGGGAGAACAATGTATTTCTCCTAATGGACTAGGAAATTCTCGCCGTACTTTCTCTCGGTGGCCCGTCCTCGTAAGCAAAATTTATGGGTCTGAGTTGCTTGGAAGGACGGTGGAATGAAGAAAGATCTTTCGGTCCTGGTATTTATTCAGAGGAGTGAGAAAGCTTGACTTGAAAGAAAAGGAGGACGGAAAAAGATAGTAATTTCCAACTTGTGCCCTTCCAAGCGTGTGAGCCATGTGGGCCTTGTCTGGTCTGAGGTCGAAAGCCTTAAACCAAACCGCATACACGTTCAGCGAAGAGCGTATAAAATCCAATGCCTGTTTCGGCACTAACCTTCCTACTATTGTTCAGACGTGTCCCCTTGTCCAATTTTGAGAAATATCTTATTTCGGACTGAAACCTGGAAAAGAGTCGTCTCGCTCTGCCGTCAATCCGTAGTCTGGTCACCAAGTTGCCTCTAAACGGA